>JAIEZT010000016.1:20127053-20217053 GCA_019594935.1 Periophthalmus modestus
TTTGGTAATGACAGGCTGCTATTAGCACTGTGAGCACACTACAGTACAACAAATTCAACAAATACTGTAAAACTGAGGCAGATCTGAAAAAATGGAGACTATGGAGACTTCAAGGATGTCTGTCAACTCTCAGTCCTCCAGGTATGATCCACAGTAACACACACACACACATAAATATATATATATAAGTAGAGGTATGCAGCGGTTAAGGACGACATGAATGAGAACTTCACACATACATTTCTTGAAAAAGGGTGGGTTGGAGGAGAGGGATCAACCCAAGAACATCATTGTGGTTAAGTACAAAATCACACATGTTGATAAGGATATACAGGTCACTGCTACATGATGTTTAAATTACTTATATTTCAATTTGCACAGTCAAAATAACCATCACAATAACATAAATCTCAAATGTTGGGCCCCTGAAAGAGTTTTAGTATGTTATCGACAAGCATGTCCAGTATTGGTTACTAGAGCAGATATGAAACATACTGCTACATAACACTATAAGAACCCTTTAAAACCACAGACCAGTGGGACTGACATCCCATATCCAGTTCAGCAGGAAATCATCATTGGTCTCAATAACAGCAGACCATAAAATCACATTTGGGCGTGCATCGATTTTGATTTCATAGTAAATGGCAGCTAACAAAGCGTGGAGCCCAGTGTAAATGTGCTGCTGATAAACAGTTAAAGAAGTCCATCCACTCTGCTGAAGTGCAGCACGCGGCACAAAAATCAACACTAATCTGATGAGAGGCAGCAAAACAAATTCTGCTGTTGTTCTCTCAACATTGAACCCAGGGGACAGCACCAGGGAGCACATGGGAGGAGAGACAGATTACCACGAAGAAAAACAAAGTAGTGCCAATGAAAAGGAGCAGGAAGGCCGACTAAAGACTGAGTGAAAATAAAAATAAAAGAACGGTCAAAAATGAAGAATGACATTTAATGCTTCTCTAAAAGTAAAGCAGGAAAATCTTACAAACAAAAGCTGACAGTAATACAGCTTTGTACACTGGAACTGTATTTTTCTCAAACAGTTATTATTAGAGGTTTGTTTTTTTTTTGTTTTCAGATTTTGATCAGATGATGACGTCTTACTCCCAGATGGGGGCAATAGACAGTTTTCCCTATGAAAGATCCAAAACTGTCTACAAATGTTGAACTGAATCATCTATATTAGTGATTAAACCCTTAAACTTATTGCACCCCATTTCCATTCAAATCACTTTGCTGGTGGTCTCCTCATCTCCATGGAAATTAATGGCATTTAACATATCATTCCCAATTTAAACAATATAGTCAAGAACATATGCAGTGATTTGAAGAAAATGTTGCCTGTTATAGTTTTTTATCAGTCAAGTAGGGTTGTCCAGACTCCTACATTCTTGGACACCTGCCATTACAACCGTCAATCCCAGCAAAGACATTGTCTCTGCTCAACAATGGAACAATAAAATTATGGACTTTATTTAAGAAACTCCATAATGCCCCTTATACTGGGGTTATTGCACTGCAGGATAAAAGACAATGTTGATAGTGGTATTTTGTAGGTAGCTCCCCACCTCTTCAGTTTTGCTTACTTCATCTCTTCCTCCACTCAGGTCTTTATAGAGAAAAATGCCAACATCCACAAAACCGTCAGATCTGGGGCAAGAGCTTTACTTTGGTACCATCTAATTGAAGTGCCTTTCTATGTTAGCGTCTGACAGCCCCTTTTGACAACTGATGTATTTTTTGAAAGTGAATCACCTTTCTTTGGCTTTGACTACTTCAGACAGCGCAGATCAGTGAGGGTCAGGCTAAATGCTGGGCTCTATTGCGAGTTACTGCTGCCTCCTGCCATCACAAAGCTTGTCATTCATCCTATTCTCCTTATTTCTCTTTTAGAGAAAACCATCCGCTGACCAAAGCAATAGCTATGCCACTGGAGAATGACATTGCCATACAGTGACTAGAACCAAATAACATTTTGTAAGAAGAGTCTATAGTCTATATTTAATGCAGCCACAAAGGGTCACACGGCATTGAAGTTACTGTGCCGGTCACAGCCTGGACAAATAGAGAAGATTATCTGTGGAAGGTCATCTAGGGTAAAAGATGTAGGTCAAATTAATGCCAAATGATAGAACACTGCGAGACATGTGATAGCAGCCACAGCAAGGAAAGACCAGAAAGAATAAGGTTTGTTAAATACAAGCTGGAGGTAGATTCTGATGTTACAGTATAGCTCACTGAAGTTGAATGGGGTTCAGTGTTGAGATGTGTGATTCCTTGCTGGAGGTCTGCTCTTTATCTAATATTAATGATTCATGTTACATAGGATATTATTTCAATAAGTTATAAATTAAGTATTGGCCATAATACTGCACATGTCATATAGCCTGTAGGATTTTTATCTCTATTCCCGATTCTTGGTAATTTCAGATTAACTTGTTTATCCAGCCAGGGCTCATCACTGGAATCCTGCCACACTTACTGAGTAGAAATATGGTAGGAATCAAGTTTGGGAAATTTCTGAAATTTACCCTAATTTGTGCCTGTGCTTCTTCTTGGCATTATCCTGCTTTTCTGCTCCAGCTCTGTTTGTGCCATATTATGAAGACCAGATTTTCCATAAAGAAAATGAAAGAGGAAAATGGAGATCCCTACTGCCTGCCTTCATCACTGTTTACTGGCATGTTAAAGATTGTAATAACATCGGTCAGGGCAGAGATTTTTAATTTACATGTTTTTTTCTGTGTGTTTGTTATCCAGGAGACAGGCGCTGGCAACACACAAAAAAGGTGTAACCACATTTGGACGGAGATGAGAACAAGGGCTGTAAGGTCATGCACTATAAACACTCCTCCAATCACAAGGCGAGATTTTTGTTGTACATTCTAGTTTCACCTAACAATGTGCGCGTATCTCTGTGTTTTCAATGGTCATTTGAGGTTGAGTAATAAAAACGGTTATAGTCACGACTGTAAACATTGAGTTAGGGAAAGAACAATTCAGAAATCCCCTTTCAGAACAGCCAGCACGTCCTCTCTCGTGCCTTACGACTGCTCCACCACGCGCCGTTGGTATATTTTCTTTGGGTAGCTGGCCATAACTCTACTTAGCTTAGATATATTGGATTTTGATCAAATGCTCCAAAAAGTGGCACACGGGCTAGGTGCTTATTTAAACTGTAATGTTGAATACACAAATCAGCTCAGTGCCGTTAGAGTGGCTTCCTGAGATGAAGCCGAGAGAGTCTTGCCCTGCTCAAGGTTACACAGCCACAGTGCTGTTCCACCGAGCTGTGTAACCATAACAGTTTAATGACATGCTATTACAGAGCTATCACACTTAGAGCATCATGTTAACACCACAACCTCAGTCCCTCGCAGACAGTACAGATCCGATTTACTTCATAATCTCACTCATTTCAATGTCTTTTCCATGTTTTTCATTCTAAAAGAAATTAAACCACAGTTATGCCAGGACGTAGAATTTAACATTGCAATGTACTCTTGCTTATAGCACTGAGGTCACACGAGTACAGAAAAGCCTTCCCCAGTTGTGCTGGCAAAAAGCCTGTTCTTTCCAAATGGTAGACGAGGAATCAAACTTCAGTTGAACAATTAAACATGTTTTATTTTCTCTTAGCTTGAGCCTTAAATCATGTTGTACGTTTCATAAAAATGTTCTTGTAGAGTCAAATCATCACAGAAACAAGTAAATGAATCAATTGTTAAGTTAGACCATGGATTTCAGTGGGTCAAACCCCACAGAATGTAATGTGTTTTATGTTCTCAGTGAACCAATAACACCAAAAGAACAATGTCACATTTTAGACAGAAAATCTAATAATCAAAATTGTAGCTGCCTGTTTGGGTCATTGCTTTGTGGATTACTACAACGTAAATTATTCTCCGCTGCTGAAAATGGGAGAGAAAAGAAACGTTTTGTCTCATCTAGAGCCCACACAACACAAAGGCATTTTTAAATTGAAGGGCTTAACCCTAAACATGATAAATGGCCACAATGGTAAACCAGCGTCAAAACTTTTAAGCATGTCACTTTTGATTTATTTTTTTACATTTCCATTTGATTCGACTGATCCCGCTCTGACAGTGTTCTTTGTGCTGTGGCCATGCTGTTTACGTTCAGCAGAGTTATGATGGAGACATGTTGACAATAAAGGTGGCCTGGACACACGAGACATCTGCTCTCAAAGTCTACAATACTCTAGATCCAAACAATTGGCAGAAACTGTATTCACCGGGGCAAAGCATGGGGCAACATCCAGCTTCAAAAATGGAAAGAATGAGACAAACCAGATCAAAGCCAAAGTAATTTGAACATTTTGATTTGGTCGCACCAGTGATTGCTTTAGATTGCTTGGCACATTCTCTTTTATTGTTACTCCTGCCAATACTAGGATTACAGTTTCATATTGCCATAACATCAACATTACATAAGAGTTGTGTCGGCTAAAGTAGCCATCAGCGAACTGACTGTGACATGGGATTCTTCGCAGAGAGTGCTGTCAATAAAGGACTTATAAATAGACACTTGCCACTGGACATAAGCGCCTATAAAGGTTTTCTATTGACGCAAGTGACAATGGAAAAGGAAAAGTATTGGATTTTTTGGTTCCTCAAATGCTGCCAAATGCATTGTTGTAACTGTTCCCACAAACAGCAAAAGACCAGGTAGGAAAAAAGTAACAAAAAAGTCAAAATCCCCTTCTGCACCTGCTCTAACACAAGGCCTCAGGTCACCAACGGGAAAACAGACAGATCAAAAGTGAACGTTCCAGTGCAAGTGTGTAGAAATATTGAACTTTTCACATTGAGTTACATCAAAAAGCCGAAAAGTTTGGAGTGCCTAATCAATTTACCAAAAGGTTTTTGTTTGACTGCAGAGCAAGAGTCAAATCTTTGAAACGCCGAGGCTGACATCTTTAGAAGAAAAAAAAAAAAAACATGCAATGAACCCACGCTTTTGTATTCTTTTGGTCTTTGTTTGTAGAAGGTTTTATAAATGGAGGGGGAGGTAGTTGGCTTTGAGTACCAACCTCAAGTAATGTAACATACACACACACACACACACACACACACACACACACACACACACACACACACACACACACACACACACACACACACCAGAATTTTGTTCAGCTTTTAAACAAAATGTATAATGCTGTTAGATATTTCAAGTTACTGATTTCAATGCCAAATGTCAAATCACACGTAGATAACTCGGAGGGTTCTTTATGCTAATCGGACAGTTAATATTCTGATGATATGTCTACATGAATCCTCAGTGTCTCTTTATTTCCCAGAGATGGTGTGCGTCTTCACGTCGAGACGGGGATGGAGCACCCAAGGGCGAGCTGGTGCACTCACTCACTCCCTGTTTTACCGCAGGAAGTAACACAAAAGAACAGTAGGAATGTTTATGAACACCTCCGATCCCTGAGGACCTGCAGGCTGACCTGATTATCGCCTGCCTGTAATTCCACAGTCGGCAAGGTGCTGCGACTCCTGGAGGGGTGTGTGTATGTGCGCTCCATCACTGGATAGGTATCATTAAACATCATTAGGGGCTTGGAGGAGTCTCAAGATGCTTTGTGCTGTTTCTGTCAGACGCATTCGAGGAAGATCACTAACAGCGCAGCCCTAAAGACATACACATATTTAAACAGGCGCATATATACAGTTTTCATCAGTCAAGTTTGTTTTGATATGGCATGCATTCTTTTGGCATAGGCGCTGACTGTGGCCTTTGTAAAAGAGGAAATCAAATAACAGGCCCGACAGGAGCAGCGCTACACACCCCTCAAGCATATACAAACAAAAATAAACCCACGCTTGTCTATAGCTAACAATAGGACAACTTTTACTTCAAGGCCATGGTGAAGTTGGTGCCATCATTTACAGGCTTCTGCAAATTGGCATATTCTCATTAATTTCCCCAGACAGCTATTTGTAACATATTTTAAGTATCCACTGCCAGGAGGTGTCAAAAGTGATTCTGGTGATCAGCTGTTGATGTTTCCAGGCTGGAGTGGGCATGAGGCAAAGTTTAACTGGTTTAGCGTGTGCTGTTGTAAAGAGCAAACAGCAAGGACTGGCTCTCCAATCAGCTCAGTGACCTACACAATGTAAGAGAGAGCAGTGCACTAGCCAAACATCTCTATCCATCATTGGACACAACACATCCAGGAGAAGATAGGAGGAGAGGGCACTGAGAGGAGGCCAAATTGTAGCTGGGTGCTGCCATCTTCTGGCCACAAACCACACAAGAGGGACGTCTGGGGAACATCCCTATTTTCTACTAATATTGAAGTTTGATAGTTGTACATGGATTGCACACAAAGACCTACATGGAAAGGTTCATGGTTAAACTCTTCCAAAGTAAGAGTTTTCAAATTTAAAGTGGATATAAAAGTTCTAAGGCGTGTCTGTTATCTTTAAATTAAGCGATATATTGTGGAACTTCAAAAAACTACAAAAGGCATAGTCTGGCCTGTGTGTGCTGAGGTACGCTGTACAGTAGTCTGGGCAGCAGAAACACTTCTTTGGTTAAACATGTCACATTAATCCGCAGTGATGCCTGGTGAGTTATTGTACTGAGTAGAAGGCCGCTGGATCTGCTTGTAGGTCTGGTTTGATCTTTTATTTATACTCCTTTTTGCTCAAGATTTCAGACAATTTTCCCAGCTTTTTATAGTCAACAAACTACAAAGCAAAGGCCCCTCTCTGCAAGGCATGGTGCAAAGAGAAAGAGACTGCTGCTTTGGCTCCCTGCTTCAGAAACAAAAAGTACATGAGTTGAGCCACTTTGGACAGTTGGTTTGGCCGGTCCAGATGATGGGGACATGACAGCCAGAAAAAGACAGTGCTCTAAAGGAACTGAAACACACAGAGACAGGCGCAGCATTACACAGTCAAGGTGGAGGACACTGCATATTCACTCAAGTGGCTGTCTGCATCAGAGAGCAGAGCCACTACCTCAAACTATTATTCCGCCATTAGTTTTCTGCAGGTCACGATTGTGGCATAATGCAATAGCATTCATCTATTTCATTCATTTAAGTTCTTAGAGGCCGACACACAATTTAATTACCCATCCTCCTCTTTGGCTGTTGGAGCGGCAGCGAGCCCTCGCCCTCCTCCCTGAGCTCACTCACTTCTCGTAAAGGATTGAGGGTGCCGAAACAATGATGGATAGAGTCTGAAAAGTGCATTATTTCTGATGCATTTTTGATTATTTCTAGCCTATCCCTTTTTCAGGTAATGCAATAAGCCTGATACGCCTTGAGTTCTGTCAGAGACATGGAGATTGCAACAGCTCTGGCTGCTCTTTCTACCGCCATAAAGTCATTGTTTCTGAAACAAGGACTTCTCTGTTTTTTATAGCTCCTTTACTCTTCCTCTCCCTTTTTTCATTTTTGTCTCGGTCTGTCTTTTTTCCACAGCCTTTGTTATTTTGTCAGTCTATCTGTCTCCAGCTCTGAGACATTCTCATTTGGACCGGTGCCTCGGATGCCCCATAAGGCTGCCACAATAGTTCCTCATCGAAACAATTCCAAGGACCTCTTCAAAGTGAATGAATCAATAGTGCTCATATGTGAGGTTAAAACCGGGGTTATGCCGCTGATATTGTTCAACTGCAGACACGCCTTTAGCCCGAACACACTAGCCACAGACAGTAACCTCTTTTGTGGTTAATACAATCCATTCCCCAAATGCAGCATATCAATGTGCACAAATACAACCCCACTATGCCCCAAACAGATAAATATATATTTAAACAGCACATGCTTAAGGCAATGGCTCTTGTTGTCTAACCCAAAATCAAACAATGCAAATGTTTCTGATGTTTCAAGTGGAGCTGCTCTAAGCCTGTATTGATTCAAAATCCTCAGCACTATTTTAATCCATTTGTGAGTTCATTTCTTGTCATACTGATGTTCCTATAGGCCATAATGTAATTGATTCTGAATATCCTCTGTATCTATATATCCCATATAGCTTCTTCATGTCACAGGCCCATTTATTATCTTGGCTCCATAATTATAACCCTTTAATGCAAATAATGAATTTAAATAAATCAAAACATAACCTTTTACTCTCTCAATGTTTGTCTTCTCATTAACTGCATAATAGCAGATAACACAGCGATGTACAGAAGTTTAATTATTTCTGCATTTTTTATGGAGAAGCGAGTGAAGGAGGAGGCCTCTGATGTGACCTGTGTGGGTTTGTGTTTCAGCACTTTTAATAGCTACTGAAAGTAACACTGGAATATTCAAGTACCACATTTATCTGTCTGCATATGTATCTCAACTAGCTTTTATTATGGAAATAAACAGGCATAATGTTTTTAACCTCACACATTACAAGTGTCAGGAAATGTGTTATTATTCAATTATAAATGATTCTACATTAAAGTATGATCATTATCTCTATTACAAGATACACACTGAACATTTTTATGGCTTGAGGATTAACACGGCTCGTCTTCCACAACCAATAAATAAGGATTTGCACCAAACCATTTCAGTTGTATGCCTTAAAATTTTTATCAATGCATAAATGTTAAACTAAATAATTTTTTGAAGTGCACTTTTCTGGTGTAGGGACCACCACCTGCTTTTCTCTATGGAGATGTTATCGTTTTGCCTGAAATGCACCTCACTAACCTCTTTCTTACATCAGTGTTTCCCGGTGCATCATCTTTGATTTACAAAACTCAAGGTGAAGCGCAGGTGAAGTCATCCAGGTGGGGTTTGGCAGGAGAACGCAGGACATGTACAACACGAGGCTCTGGCATCTCTCTGAAAGAAACACAAAACACAAAAAAAGGCACTAATGTATGATAAAGACTGAAATGAGTCCAACATGTCATTTGGTCACTCTTTTAGCTATGAGCATTGAGTCAAATAACAATACATACACTACATAATAAAGCTTGACTCAAAACACTGGACAAGCAATTCCTGGTAAATGTGCAAGAAACAATTTGCTCTGTGCGATGGTTAAATATGTACATTAAAACGCTAGCATCTGCTCTCTCATGGGGAAATGTAAATGAATAATTCCTATAGAGGTCAGTGACTGCTAAGATGAAATCCAACCACACACAATAGGAGAGACTATATTAGAAGACTCTTAAATTATTTTTATTTTTTTTTTTGTTTCACAAGAACAAAGAAGAAGAAATGAAAAACGTAGAAGAAAAAAAAACATAAGGTATTTGACTCATTCTTCAAGCCACTTTTCCAAGTATCTGGATTTAATCTCTTAAACCTTAATATTTTTTGGAACATAAATAAGTATATAAGTAAGAGCTGTGTGCTCCTTATCTCTAGTATGTTGAAGCTCCCTCGCTGTCCCCATACACAGAAGCACACAGGTAGTAGGCTCCTGACAGGCCCAAGGTCTCTTGACATAGCCTTTCTCAGTGACATTTCATCAGAGGTTGAGTGTGGCGTCCCTCCCTGTTCCCCCTCAGTGTGATTGGCTTTGTACTTTGCTGTCGTGGCGATGGTGGAGAAGATTGATCACACTGAGGTAGGTGCGAGTGTTAGGGGTCTTTTAAAGAAGGGACAGCCTGGAAAGGTCAGACTCAGAGGTGAAGACAGTGATATTGACTCTGCAAAGGTTCACTCCGATGAGGCTCTAATATCTGTCACGGCAAGGCCCAGACAGAAAGACCACACAACGCCACAAGCAAACAAACTGTACCCTAATAGTTCTGAATCTATCAACAAACTCAAAAGTTCATTTGAGAAATATTGTGTAAAATGGCCCATGAAAGTGCTCAAACAGCTGTTTCTTTAACCAGAAACAGACAAAGATAATTTTGCGCATACACAAATGAGTCATAGAATGAGGAATGCTTATATAGTACTGACTCAACTGGTGTCAAATAAGCCAACCACTATTAAACTATACTTACTACACTTAATACCTATCACAGTTTATTAAGTTATACTTTAGCAGCTACAAAAAACCCAAAAATAACCCTGATGTAATTGCCTGGATAAGTTTTACAATGTTTACAAAAATGTTGTCCGGAGGTCCTCATTAAATTACAAAATAAACAAGCATCAATTGATTTCACCTGGAAAACTGGCTTTAGTATGTAATTATTATTGCATTTGGTTAAAAGTGATTTCCACTGTGTAGTTAAGTTAATAGTTTTCCCAACAGGACAAATTATTTTTCCAACTTCACTGGCAGTTTAGATGTTTCCAACACACAGTTTGATGCTGTTAGTAGACTTATTCAGGAGTTACGTTCTTTAGTTTAATATATTTGTATTTGTCCAATTATTTCTTATTTCTTTATCAGGGACAATATACCGTACATAAAACATGGAAATGTGTCTGTGTCAGTTTTATATAACCACTCATCCAGTAAATCCATTTTGTAAAATTAGTCCCACTATCAATCACACACATCTATAAACTATTTACATATATTTACATTTGGAATAAGTTGGGGTTTTTTTTATGTGGTACTTAGAAATTCTTAGCTCTAGCTGTGCCTGTCTGACTCCTATCTGTTATCCACTGAGTAGGGCTGTAGTTGACTGAAGACATTCTTGGTCGACTAAAGACTAAAGTACTGCTGATTGATTGGTTGAATAAAAGTAACATAAAAACTCCCCAAACTATTAAATATCTGACCAAAACTGCACTCACAAGAAAACAACTGTAGGAAGTTAATTAAAAAAAACAACTACTTGTGCAGAAAAGTGTAGGAAAAATTCTGATTAAAGTCATGATTCGCTTTCAGATATTTATCTAATTTAGTACATACCTTACTGTTGCGGCTGCTGTCCCATATAAATTCTTAAAATTTAAATAAAATGATTAATCGACTAAACAACTAAAGAACTAGAGCCCTATTATTGAGCCCCTTTTGTTTTCCTCTTAACATACAGTAGATGTCTCCAACTCTGTAACATATCTGATGTTGTAAGTGCACTCATTCAGAAGACTTACATTTTAAATAATTTCTCTTATGTGGTAATTTCTTGCTCTTAGCTCTTACTGTCCCTGTCTGACTCCTTTTCCTGTGCCTATGGAGCCCATACACTGTAGAGCCCCTCTTGTCTTTCACTGGTTTCCATTTTGGCTCTGTGTGTGTCTGTCTTTGCCTCCTTCTCAGACATCTCTCACCAGTGGCTGCTGCTGTGTTTTCATCCAGGACATTTCCTATCATTGTGTCTCAGTCCACAGCACCGTGCCTGTGTGCTTCCTCCTCCGTCTCAGTCTGTGCCCGCGCCCATTCGTCTTGTGGCCACCTGGCAGCGCCCGCTTTGCCTCTCAGCGTTTCCTCGTCAGATGCCTGGGCCTACACTCTCAATCTTTCTCTCTCCTTGGCGTGTTCGGGGGGAACCTGCCCGACTAATTAAAGGAAAACAAACTCTGTGCTTTCCAGGCGCTCGCTGCAAAACACTGCTTATTAAGGAGTAAAAAGTCAAACTTCATGATTCATTAAGAAGAGGAAGTGTGAGCAGACTGGACAGATGAGTGGGACTGGAGAGCAGCCGGGAGAGAGGTGAAGGAGGAAACTATTCAGCTGCACATATAAAGTCCACTGTGTTCTAGTTGGTACTTTACTTTTTATAGTAGTTGTACATGGGAATCAGTTTTCAATCAAACCTAGCAGGATAAATTAAGGTTAAATAAGAAAAAAATGGTATACCTGAATGTGACATGGTTTCCTTTAGGTTGACACTTGCATCATAAATGTTCATTCAGTGTTTCTTCGTTCTTGGGTCCACTGACATGCTCCTAGAAAACAGAAATTCATATGTATTACATTTTGCACAGTGTGTAAGAAGAGAGAAGATGTAACCATTTATATGGGTTTTGGGAATGACAAAAATACTCAGTGACTTGTGACTAAATCAGTAATAGCAGTGGTGATTGTAGTGAAAGGTAAAAAGGTAATAATAACTAGAAATAATTTAATTTAGTGAGCTTCTTTGGTTTCTTTCACACAAATGCCACAACCTTAAATTGGGTATAGATTCTAAACATTCTTGATTCAGTAGATTTTTTCAAACCATAAATACTTTCTTTCTAGCAACAGCAATATGTAAATGTTTGATCACATAAGTCATATAAGAATGTATGTTTGAAGTTCATTTTGACTGGTGTTCTTGTCAATAAGGTTTGTGCTTGGTATTAAAAAGCATGTCACTTTACATTTTGCACTTCACAAAGCTAAAACTAACCATGATCTGTGTGTATTTAAATGCGTCTGTTTGCAGGGCCCATTCCTCTCTTCTCTCCTCTAGCCTTTCCTCGGTGTGATGTTTTCCTTTGCCTCTAATGAGTTCTAAGTGGCCAATACTTTCTTGTGCAGGAAACTCGTGTCAAACTAATTAACTTTTAATGAGAGGAAACCCACTGATTAGAGTGTTTTTCTTGGCAAGGCAGCCTATTAATTCTGTTGGTTTGAGCAGCAGGGCCGAGAGTCAGACAAAAAAGACGGCCTCTACGCACCAAGCCTTTTCTACCCTTTATATTCTAGCACATGCTTAAGCCCAGTGAACCCCTTCTCAGTCTGTTTGGCCAGCTGTTGAAACCAACAAGCTTTAAATCCATAACACACAGAGGCCCTTCAATGCTGTCTAATACTGCCCTCTATTGGATGAAAAGAAACTTGCAATCAAAAACACTGTAAAGAATATAGTGGAGTAAACAGTTTCAAACTATGATGATTTTGTTTGGGGTTCATACAATAAAAAACACTCATGATGCATATGATCCACCCCTTTTGTTAATCTAAATCTGTGCAATGTCACTGCTTTATATAGTAAAAGAAATATTCAAATCTGTCAACTGGACAAAAAGTTGTAGGAGTGAAGACATTGCGCGTTCCTTCAGTTTTGAATTTTTCTTTTAACATGGATCATACCTAGACGACTGAGGGATTACACAGACTGCTTAATATTCTATTCTAAAACAATGCTTCTTACACTTCTCAAGCCATCATACATTTGCCCTATCTTTAAACCAGGTCATGGATGTAATTAGTGTTGTCTTGATACTCAATACCGATTCCGATACCACAATGATAATTAAAAACACTTTCTTTAGTGAATACAATGTGATTTCAACATTAAACGGTAGTACTTTCATTTATATTACCATGGGGCCTTATATCTGTGTAATCCCTCAGTGGTCCAGGTAGGCTCCATAGTAGTAGTAGTATGGGCATATACTAGTCTATGTGGTCATCTAATAGTATGAAATAAAAAGAAAGCTGGTTTTGTATTGTTTTTACCCTTATTCAGGTTCCCCAATTTTCAATGGATTGAAGTCATTAAATTTCTTACCATTTTGTAAGTCTCTGTTTGAAAAGAGCGAGTCTTTCGTCCCCTGTCTGGAGCAAACCGTTTAGCTTCCTTATCGTTGGTCTTTCTTTAATTATAACCACCTGCTTTGACTGAAAGTCCAGTTTAGAAAACTTCTTTAGCTATAATATGTAATCTTCCTCCATTTAAAAAGTAGGGCCAGACAAGAAGAAGAAAGTGAATTGCTAAAGTTGACGTGCTAACTCTAAATTGTAGTTTGCGGCCCCTATTCTGCGGGAGCTACAAGAATCCCTGGGCTCACGAGCGCCCCCTATCATGAGGCAGGATAACTGCGAGCCTCACCCGGGGCCTTTTCACAGCCGCTTAAAGCAACAGTGTCACTGATGAGCTACAGCACAGTCAGGCACAGGCGCGTCTCTTCTCAGGATTTCAATGGTAAATGTAAAAATTCAGCGATTTTGAGTAAAAAAAAAAAAAAAAAAGAATAAAATTGCAAAGTTAAATAGAAAATAACTTTATAGTACAAATTATTGGATAAATATAACTATTTCATTTATTTTTTTCTCTGCCTGACCTGACCGCATGTCACTGCTAGACATAATATTGAATGATTTATACCATGGGCTAATTTTTGCTCCCCACTAAGTAAAAGTGACTGTATTCAGATTTCTGTCCTCACATATTCCCCTGCATATACTCAAAAACATATGTGAGTCTAAAATAAAACTCTTTGTATATCAAATATTATGAATTCTTTCACTTGTTTGGTTTGGTGTGACTAAGACAAAAACGATTTATTGGTGTGAAAGTGGGAGCAAATGAAAGATAACAGAATTCCTATTTGACATGTATTATTGTAATTCCGGGTGGAGTATTTTGGATGAGCTGCTAGTCTGCCTCAGAACCTGAAAAATGTCTGTTCCATCTTCAGTTAGTTTGAAGTACTGGTGGTGCTCTGTCTGTCACAATGTGGCCGAAGTTTGTTAAATTATTTAGAAAAAATACCCGAAAACAAACGAATGCAAGACAAGCCCAGCAGCTGGTGCAGTTTCAAAGCTTGCCCATGCCCTGAAAGATCAAATCTATTTTGTTTCAAATTCTGTGCCCACTGTGCCCACTGCGGGCTCCAGGGTGAAGTGGGAGAGACGGAGAGGAAGAGCGGGAGAAAGAGAGAGAAATGTGTTTGATTTGTCAGAAGTTCTTTAATTTAATCTACAGCTGTCAGGATGCTGAAGATCTAGACCTCATCATCGCCTTTTATCTGCCTCGTTTCACCTCAGGCAGGAGACACTGTTCTCTAATACACACACAGGGGCACACGATCACATGGTACAATGCAAAGACATGCACTAAGAGCGCAGTGAAAAAATACAGCAAACATACTGAAAAGATTCAAAATGTAATTCAAAACCAATATGTTGAGTAACATCCAAACTTGAGTGCTGCAATAGTTGACTGCAGATTCAAATTAACCTAGAAAAATATAAAATTCTTTGACTGGCTTTTCTTTTGCAATGTCTATTATATTATCTTGCAATATATTATATGATTAAACATAGGAATAAAAGGTTCATAGTTTTTGGTGAAGAGATCATTTATTGTTACATCTAAAATTATTACAAATTTACTGTTAAATCAAACACTATATTATAAAATCAACTATTCCAGACATCTTAATCCTTAACCCTAAAAGATCAAATATCAGATGCCAATTGTTTAATGTTCATGTTTGTAGACCACAATTCAGTTTTTTGCAGATAACTTTTAATTGAAGACACTAGGTCTGCTCTTGCCTTGGCTCATCTAACGATCACACAGGTGGAAATTAGCTACAGTCTGGTACAAAGCATCTTCAATCTTTCTTTGATTAATGCTCCTGTAGAATATACTAAATAAACTAAATAACTGGCATAACAACATGACTAAATTATATAAATAAAACAGTTATAATACTGTACTAGCTTCATGACTGTTGGGAAACACATGCAGATGTACTCAAAATGTTGATTTGTTTTCCACCACTGGAGACACTTGAACTCATATCCGCCACTGACAATAAAATACATCAAGATTTCATTCACTTTTTGTTCTCCACCTAATTTTTAATATGACTCTTTCCCTCCTTGCACTTAAACCTCTCTGTGGTCATATATCTGCTATCAGCACTGCCTCTCTGGAAAGAGCTCAAATTTCACAAAGTGTTGCAATCTTTCAGTAAAACACCTACCTCTGAACTCTCTAAAGTGCAGTCCAACAGTCACTGTGGGACTCTGCAGATGGACCCTCGCTCCTTTGAGAAGACTTTGAAGGCGGAAATGAGAATTAGACATTGGTCAGAGAAACGGGATCATGTGTTTCTCCCTCACAAGTACAAATCTCCCCCTGATATGAACCTTTGGAGTGAGATCAAACTTTCAAATAACACCAGTGTGACAGCCAAAATATCCATGACTTTTACTCCTCTTACCTAACCTGTTATTGGAAATGAGCCTCATTTGAATAGTCTGTGGTAAAATGACTTTTTTCAGTCACTGGAACATTGCAGAGATTTTTCATTCAATTTTGTCATAAGTCTGATGTCCTTGTGTACTTTTATTTAGGCTTAATGTGGACAACTTCTACTGATGATTTTACAAAAGCAAAAGATGTATAAAACTATTAGCTTTGAGAAATGCAGCATAAGCAAAATGCCATCATTAGTTGGCCTTCACCTCCAGTCCAGCATTTTAACATTTAGATTTAGATTTAACAGGTGTCTAAGTGTGTCCTAGACTGTTGTGCTTTCCTGAACAGTGATTTTACACTTACAGTTGCAGTATGATGCTCCCACTTTGCAGCTTGTTCATTTCCCTGATCAACTTGAACCTTAAAGTAACGTGTGATGCTAATTATGTTGCAGCAGGTGGCGCTAGAATAACATGAAACACAAAATATCAAAAGATTTTATGTCAAACCTGAAGGCATTCCAGCCAGGCCTGTTTGTTAGATTAGAGCTACGTTTGTTCATTGACAGCCAAACAAAGGTATGATGATTATTATTCACTGAAATAAGATAATTATGGTAATTTTAATCCAGGATATAATTCTCTATTATGTATGTTTTATCAAACGTACATAATAGAGCCTACAATTAGCTCACATATGAATTAAATAACTAAATCGCTAAAGCAAAAATAATATTTCAGTTGTTGGACAGATGCTTTGTACTGTCTTTTTATCACTAGGTGTCACTGCAGGTGTAACCCCCACACTGGTCCCTGACCCACTGTAAATGTGCCCCACGTCTGTGTCGCCCGTGACTCGTCATGGACTCAGGATGGACTCAGGATGGTCTGTTGATATTTCATTTCCTACTGTAGGAATACACTAAATTTGTATCAAACAAATATCTTCTTACATCATTTTTCGTAAAGAAATACCCACCCACCCTCAATATGACAAACCTAACTATCAATTCATATCAGTCTCATAGGGTGGGCCCAATTGGAACCTTTCAAAATAAAAGCGGCAGCTTTTGTCCATGCTACTTTCACTCTCATTTTAATTTGTTCTTTTATTGTGAGCTTTTTAGACGGAAGCTGCGCGATGATTTGTGTGAGTCCAACGCGCCGGGGCATCCTCTGCAACCTTCTGTCTGTGTGCGTAAAGAGGCGTGCGCGTGTAGTACGTGTGTGTAAACACAGCGAGGTGGGCTCATATGTTCAGGGAGAGGACCGGGTCAGACCGCTGCAGTGATTACCTGTCAGAATCAGCCTCAGTGACCGCTCAGATGACGATATGGCAGCTGAATCCACCCGGAGATTCACCAAGAACCTGCTGAAGCCGGGGAGCGCCGCGGAGATGAGGCAGACAGCGTGCAACGCCGTGCGACTCTCCGCAGTGACGGTGAGTACACCGCTCAACACTGAAACATGGAGGCAGTGAAAAACACCTGTGGGCCCTCTGGTTCCGAGGGAATCCTGTGTGAATGTGATTTGGATGTATATGAAGCCTAGTACATGGGCTGCAGAGCGACTGTAGTAAACGGAGCTGACATTGACATTCATGTTGCATCTTTCATAGCGGTGGATGGATGAGCGCTGGTGCAGCCACGCTCTGCCTCTGTCCATTGATGCACTGCACTGGCTGCAGCTCGATACGTTTAAATGGACGATGCTTGATAGGCAGTTATTATTACAGTCTCCTAAAGCGTTTTGCAGAGCAGACATATGCTGGATACTAAATGAACTGATGTTTTTTATGGGTTGGTTTCTGAATAATATTTAGAAAATGTGTAGTGTGCCATGACACATCTGCCCAATGGTGATCAAAACACAGTTAAAATGGAGGCAACACCAGAGTATGATAGTCCAAGCTTTGCTTTTCATGTCCAATTATATTTTACTAACGTGTGTTTGAGATCTGATGTGGAGATTATGGAGAAACCAATATGCACATCACCTCATCATGCACAGATACAGACATTCACCAGTAAACACAGGCTTTTGTGTTTTATTCTGTCCTTTTGATTTATTTGCCAGAGGGCAGATCGTTTGCCTACTGTTGTGCATGCTTGCATACTGTATAATGTGGACAGGCAAGTGAAAGGTCACTCCACTGGAGCCTCACACCCTCCACACTGCACTGTGTTAGTGTGTCAGTGGGACACACAGCTAAATGCTACTCTGATTGAGGGGAAACTGTCACTCTAGAGTTTTAAATTGATCTAATATCTATTCATAAATATACAATTTTCTATCTATATTATCAGTAAAAATAAATCAAATAGGTTTTTATTTTATTATATGATCAATGTGTTTGAAGCAATACTGGAAATTATTGGACACCCTGCTGGCTTAAGCAGCACATAGTGCAATGTCTCTAATAACACCAGACACTATACAGAGAGCACATTTGAACTTGGAGCTTTGAGATCTTAAATATACAACATATTTGTGCGTAAAGCTTCTCAAAGTCAGGATCAGTAGTCATTTTGTCATAAATTGATTTAGCTTTATTGTCTTGAAACCAATCTTTATTAAAAGTTGTAGTAGTCAACACTACATTTTGTGGTGCATTTTTATATAACCATATCACAAGTTTTAAAGTATTACGTTGAGTTGTTTTTAGATTAAGCTCAGACTCATACTCATAATATGTCTTCATTACTGTTTCTGTTTCTGTTTCTTTTCTAAACTTGTGCAATGACTGTGATGGGTAAGGTACTTTCCTAACCAATGTCGTTATCATAGGCCCTGCACATATTTCATGTTTCGTTTAATTACTCATCACAGAAGACAAAGGGCTGTGTGCAGCACAACTTTCAAATCAGATGTGCACAATGGAGCAATCAAATTTAAGTGTTTCCTTCGTTTGTTGCAAATTGTACCTTATTTGTGACAAAATCTCAACTTGTGCAAACCCCCCACTCCTACCCCCAAAGCTACTCCTAATCTTCAAACTGTGCAGACTGTGAAAAATGACTGCCAGGCATGTCTGCATGTCTGGAGCCAAATGTGTGCCAGTAAGCCATGCACAGTCATTTATTGGTGGGGGGCATGTTGAGGAAACTTCCGAGTGTGATCTGTGCTGTAGGGTGCTGTCATTGCCACTCACTGCTGTCCTCATGGCACACCTCTCTGCTGCCTGGAGTCAACTAACTGTACCGTTTGACCCAGCTTATGTTGACCCATATTAACATCTCAAATTGTCATCTCGTGTGTCAGAAATACACACATTTATTTGATGAAAACACAAATGGATGTAACAAATTAAACATGGTCAAGATGTGAATGTTGTGGTAGCAGACAGTAACTTGATTAGTCTTCTGTAATTACTCCACAGTCATGGCTCCGTTGCCTCGACAACAGCAAAAGGTCAATTAGGATGGAATTTTTACAGGAAGTCCTCCTCTCTCATTTGCTATATCTCAGATCTTGTTTATCGTTGAAAAAGGCTTTTTTTCCTTTCTGTGCGTTTTCGTTTCAGTTATATATGTTACCTGATTCTGCCACATTTTCTGTTGTTTTATTGTTTAGACTTGTGTAATTCTGCTTGATGGGCAACTTCCAATTGTAAACAGAGTACAGGCTGTTCTAGGGTCTGCCTGTCTCTGCAAATGGAAGCGGTAAATGTGAACATTCTCAGAAGTAGGCCATACTGTGCGTGGTACTTAAACAATGAAGACAGAAATCAAATAAAAACAGCTCTAATTAGCATACTAAAACACTGTTAACTGTATTATATTGATTATGTTATCACTACCTTTCTATTAAAAGGTCATAATCCCAAGCCCACGTTTTAGAGATGGATCTGGAGAGGCATTTGGTTTAAAAACATATGTATATTGTGACCTTCGTTTATAGCTGTATGTCATACAGTGTAGCCTAGAAGTCAAGTATTCAGTTGATGTCATCACAAATGTCCGTACTGTAGGTTAAATGTCATTTGTTATAATAAGATAAGTTGATGTTTGTAGATGCTTAAACTGCTGATGAGTTGTTTAGACTACTGCAAATGAGATTAAAGAGGCTGCTGTAGATGAATAGTCATTTGTTTTGACTAAACCACAGATAGTACCAGGGCACTGCAAAGACTTTGCGGTCTGTCTTTTCAGTGACACATTCACAGTACAAAGAATTAAATGCAAACAAATGTTGGCCCTTACTGGAGCTATTGTTACTGACTGAATCAGACCACTGTAATTAGAAAGTGTTCTGTAATCATGGTAGACATGCATTTGTGCAGGGTGTGCTAAATTCATTTGTTACTTTTGAGTAAGTGTCACACTAGAGGTTGTTGAATCTGTGTGAGGACAAAAAGCAGGTTTGGTCTGTGTGGGCCATCTCTGTGCAGAGAAAATCTGTGCTTGTATGTCCATGTTTGAGAGAGGTCACATGAGAGGAGGAGAGAAAGGTCCCTGGGGCACAGTGCATTGTGCCAGCCTAGGTTTACAATAGGCTCTTTGCAAAAGCTTCACAGTCAGTGAACTGCTGCTTTCAGACTTAGCTGACTGGCTCTGCCTCACTGGAGCTTCACTTTTATCCATTTGCTCTGATTCTCTTAAAGCTCTGTCCATCTCCCCTCTCTAGCCTGACACCACACATTTTTTTCATTTACCCTTGGGACGGATAAGGAGCAGGAGGTTCACTCTACTTCACATAGTGGTCTAAGAATAGTTCTCTAACTCTTTGCTGAGTGAATTGCTGTGTTGTGTCTCTGCCTCTCTGTGAATTCCAGAGTAGGAGGCCTGAATATGCTAGTGCCATTATGGACCGACCCTCTTGCCCCCATGCCCTCTCCAGCTCAAACTGCACACTACTGTGTGACACTTATAAATGATGTGGAGTTTCCCTCATTATGTCTTTGCAGGCTGTAATCAGACTGTGCCACAGGGAGCTGCACAACTAGAGAAACAAAGTGGCTTGGTGTAGAGAAAATGTGTCAACAATTGTACACCGGGCCACCACAGCATCTTAACATAATCACGTTTTGGCCTTTTGTCTACCTCTGCTCTGCTTGTCTAATGGTTTCCTGTTGGCTTTGATCAATCCCACTGACCCACTAAACCCCCTTTTAACATGTCAGTCTTTTAGCTTTGTCGCTTAGAACATGCAGCCATTATTAAAGTTTGATCAAGAGCTGCTGGGTTCAGGCTAAAGCACAGGTAAAAGTCATAATAATGTAGGTTATATGAATGAAGAAAAGAAATCAGATTTAAACAGATGAGAAGATGGAGAAATCTGATTTCTTTCAATTATCTTCACCTATTCCTTGCTCTGATTGGACAAACATCACACATTAGTGCACTTCAGTGGAGCACGTGTTATTGATGCTATTCGAAGACATGGTCCTATTATATGTTTAAGTATGCAGCTATAATTGATATTTTTCAGATCTCAAGAATTTTGCCTAAATAGAAAGTGGCCAGTCTTATAATCCTGCTAAGCCCCAATCTCTCTCACCTCAAAGGGCCTTTAAGATGCTACATGGCGATCTATCTGCATTTGCAAGGGGTGCAGGTCTACCAAACACGGTTTCTGATTGACAGGTGTTTGATTATTAGAGCACAATTCAGGGATTCTACATTGTTCGTGAATGTTTTGGTTGGGATCTCATTGAGTGGTTTCGAAATCCCTTGCATTTGAAATCCATTTGGCCCGCTCCTTACTGTACTATTATAACTGACTTGTTCTTTGGTCAATTTATTGCGCCTTCAACATCAGCCAAAGCACTGTAAAAGAGATTTGTAAAAGAAATGGAAGAAAGGGGGTCAATGAGTGAGACAGGCACAATCATAAAGGGGGCTTGGGCAATTTGGGTAGAGGATTTTGCATATGAAAACACATGAGGAAAAGTCCTTAAAACAGCTGCGTCCTGCGCCGTGGGGACCGTGGGGAGAAGGAGCTGCTGAGTGGGCGTCTGCCAGATTCATGAGGTCACCCTGAGGTCACATGTAGGCTTTGTGTTGGTGTCATATGTAGGCGTGTTACTGCATGATTTATTACAATGTAGCTATTCAAATACTGTTTTTTTAAATACTGCTGTTGTCAGTGTTATGATTTGCTTTACATGATAATAATACATGTTCAAAAATACTGGTATGTGTTTCTGGCATGAGCGCATAAAAGTCAATATTAGCTTAGACTTGGTATGGGTGAATATGGAAGGTTCAAAGTAAGGACACATTTTTCGGCTAAATAGTTGAAGATAGGATTTAATAAGAAGCAGCACAGGGATAAAATGCTTAGACAGACCTTTTATTGGTTTTCGTCAAAATTAAGGAAAGCTTGAAAGAGATTTCTGATTGTCTACTTGGAAACAGGGCTGAAGAATACACCGCAGATGTACTGATATAGCAACAAACAAAATACATAGATTATATTAATTATTTTCCTATAAGTCCTTACCTAAATTAGCCTTGATTTAATCTTGGTTTTGTCTATATCGAGTTTTTTGTATTTTTGTTTTTATTTTATTATTGTTTTTAGCCAATCTGACTTGTAAAAAAAAAAGGCATTCCCATAAACTGAAATCATTGGGTCATATATATAATATTGCCATAATATTGAGATCACAGTACTTCGCAATATCGTGCAACCCTTCTTAAGAAAAAAGAAGAGAAGAAAGGCAAGAAATGACAAACAAAAATACTATCCAGCAAAGGTCAAGTAAAGATTATGACATATATTGAGGTTGCTGATTGCCGCTTCCAGACCTAGTTTATAAGACAGGGTTAGTCCAGGAAGTATTGACTTAATGTAAATGCTATTAGTACATTTATTGGGATGATGGGCTGAGCTGGAATCTTAATTCAGGGATAACCACAAACCTAATCTGTGATGTTGGCATATGTTAACATTAGCATTTTCTCATATTTGTGGACTGAGACATAGTTTGCGTTTCCCCAATCCTGAATAAAAGAACCACAAAGTATTGTCTGGTCTGGTGCCCGATGAAGAATGACTGTGTCTATTTGAATAATGATAAGCCACAGTAAACACATTAATATGGGGAAAAGCTTGTACGATACAGGCAGCCATTATAGTTCTGAGACAGCAAAAAGACCGTATCATGGCAGATTTTATAGTGCAAATTAAAGTAACTAAAGAGATCCGTATGAATGGCAGCTGGTGCACAAGACAGAGGGACTGAAGAAAGATATGGGCCATGGAGGTGGAGACATGCCACGTGGGAAACTGAATTAATGAGGCATGGGCTGAGCTGAGAGAGGCTGTGTGTTTGCAATGGCAAGAAAATGCTTTGGGCTGAAGTATTATTTTTCAGGCCCTAGTTACACACTTGTTGAGCTATATTTTTTAAAACATGGTTAATTATTTTTTTTTTGTTGGTCATGTTTTTTTTTTTCTTCTTACTTTTAAGATATGAGTAATTAAGACTTTTTTTTCCCCCCCAGACATAAAAAAAAAGAGAGTTTCTAGGTACTTCTATTATTTATGACCTGATACCGTGCAATACTGTCTTAATATGATTCTGTAGATGATACGGTGTCTGAAAGCATAAGGCAATTTCATTTTTATCTCTTATAACATACATAAGCATTTACATAGTTTTGAAAATGGGACCTAGTGTTCTTCATTCATTGTTGTGGTGGTGGGTCCATGTGCATTTTAATACGAGGTGAGTTCAAGGGGAATGGAAATTTTCCCCCTGTTCCTGGCAGCTGCTCTTCACTTCCCCAGCTTTTCTCTCATCTGCCCCTGTCTGAGGTCCCTCCCCCACCTCTGCTGCCCCAGGACCTGGGGTCTTAGTTAAAGACATTTTAATAACTTCCTTGTCTAAATAAACCAGAAACCAGGACTGTCAAGAATGCAGTGTGGTATAGAGCGCACCCTGCAGGTTACAGAAGTGGGTGACATTCTGAACTTGCTATGTTGATTCTTTGGCACTAGATGGCATTGGCACTGTGTGTGTTTGGCCCCTTGTTCTATGCAGTGCCTCTACAACAAAAACTCAACATTCCCAACTCACATTGTTCGTATTAAGTTGAGCTGACCAACTAACTATGGCATGTTTGCAATAATCTTTTATCTTAGTTGCGGGCTTTTGCATCTGGATTCAGTATTTTACGGGTCAGCATTTTATAAACGCGTTTGAAGCACCAGGAGGGTTTGAAAAAGGTCTTAAATATTGCCTGATGTGACTTTTATAGCTCATAGGTTACTTCATGTTAAAAAGTAAAATTTTAATCTTTGTCTTCCTGTTTGTGCACCATACTATGTGTTGCAGTGCTGCTGCTTTTGCAGGTTGAGGTTTTACTGTATGCATTGGTTACACCCAAAATGCTATTGCAAATATTTAAGTACACTTTTTAGTT
Source organism: Periophthalmus modestus (assembly GCA_019594935.1). Classification (NCBI taxonomy): domain Eukaryota; kingdom Metazoa; phylum Chordata; class Actinopteri; order Gobiiformes; family Gobiidae; genus Periophthalmus; species Periophthalmus modestus. The sequence continues at coordinate 20,151,202 of JAIEZT010000016.1, forward strand.
CTGGATCTTTAAAGAATAAAAAATATAAAAAATAAACAACATTACACAACATATTTGTAAATGCAACCAATGTTGGAAGCAAAAATAATCAAGTTACTAGGGGTCAGTGTAGTATTTGTGACTGTTTCAAGGAAGAATAAGTGAGAGAGGAATATGTCCATGCTATATGAGGTGATATATCGATAGAAATATGAGGATTAAGTGGTTCCCATAAATACGTTGACCTTTTTAGCACTGCTAGTCTCTTAAGGTCAGACTGCTGCTCGCTGGGAACCTACAGCCAATGAGTGACAGCATCCTTCCTGTCGTGGTTACCATAGGAACAACCTTGTGTTTTCCCAAGTAATTTTAGTGGTAGAGTGAACCACATCAAACACCTCTGTCATGAGTCAGCCTGCAGCACTACAGGGAACCTAACTACAGAAGAGCAAACTGCTTACAAGGCACTGTAACAGGTTAAATGGACTGTGGTTTCCTCCTTGGCCTAGTTGGCCGAGGTGTCCATAGCCAGTAAAACGTCTTGTATGTTTTTCTCTTCAAATGGTTTGTGCAACATTGTCCTCTTGATCCAATCTTCTGCAGAATCATTTATAACCAACTACCGCCACTCTGTCGCCGTCAGCAATGTTCACTGTGAAAGTTTACCTCAAATACAAGAGTTACATGGACGGAGTCTGTACAGCTGGAAGACATTAGCTCTACAAATGATGGCGGCGCGTTGCCCTGTACACCCCAGTGATGTCATTCCCACTAGATTCAGGCACACAACCGAACCAGGTTCGGGTGAGAAGAAAACATATGCATACATGAGACGCATATACATTAAGCAATACTGTAGTTTTATATTGGTAAATAATGAGGTTATCAACCCAAAGGTAATCAAACAAAAAGAGGTGGTGTGTTATAAAGTCTGTGATTATGTAAGCAAATCCTTTGTTTGAGGGGTCCAGACAAAAAGTTTGAATAGAGCCAACAATTTAGGAAATAAGAGGTCCAACAATTTAGGAAATAAAAGAACACACTCCCTCTTTTACCCTCAAATGAAACGTTTTATTACTTAAAGCATTTACCTCAGAACTTTAGAAAATGTTTATGAATTATAGTTTGATAATTAAATGTGCATGGCTTTTGTGTCCAGGATGTTCTCAAAGGAGCCACCAGGAATTTAACAAAGCAACTATTACTGCACAAGTATATCACATTGGCTGATGGGATTAGATTCAAACAGTAGGGTCATTGCATAGACCTTGGTTATGTTTGCTTTCATTGCTGTTTGAAGTGTTCATGCACATTTTTGTCTCTGATTTCAGTGCGTAAATAGTTTGGCTGAGAATAAACCAATCGCCTTTGTATTGATGATATCTTGTTTGGACCCAGAGTGAATGAGAGAGATATAAGCTGCATAACATGGGGACGACTGGCATCTGCTGGGCATGTTTGTGTGGGCATATTTGTATGACCGGACCATTGTGGTGGCTCTGGAAATTCAACAAAGCTCATCTCTGTCGTCCTCTTGTGTGTGTGTTTTAGATTCAAATGATCAGACATGTTGTTATCAAATGCCACTGTCTCTCACTGAGGGCTCTTTAGTTCAAGCTGGTGGTAGGCTGTCCTTACTTCTTGTACTTTGTACTCACTTACTTATTGCCCTACTGTATAGGGCATGTTCATGTTTGTAAACTGTGTGGGAGAAGAATTGCAGTCATTTTATGCACAGATGCTTTCACTGTGGACCTGTAATGCGTGCTGTTTATATTTAGCTGTGTAAAGTATTATAATGATGAGCACTTGCGGAGGTGGTGGGTGGGACTGTGGGGGACACTGACATGGACACTAATGGCCTTAATAATGACCTGGCATCATCACTATGGTTACGTCTGCTCTAAAGGCAGCACAGTGTTTGCAGTTGGCTGGCCTGGTTTTTGTGTGACTAACTTGGACATCAAATGATGCTGATTCAGACTCTTTCAAACTTTTTCTCACATAGGTCAGATCCAAGTTTGAGCTGATCATATAAAGACAGTTGCACCTTACTATTAAGTAAAAATCTATTAAGTAAAAAAACTAAATAAAAAAAAAAAAAATACAAATGAACTGTCTTTATGAAGCCTTTTTTTTTTCTAATATGTTGTTTTATGAACCCCCACATCCTGCAATAATATTATAATACAGCTCATTTTAATTAGCATTGGATTTGAACATGAACAATGGCACATGAGATGATGAAAGTGCAGTGGTAAAAGTGATGGATAGTCCCAAGCCGCAGATCAGCAGTGATGTAATGGAACATGTCGTCGTAGTCAGCGTCCTTTTGCCTTGCTGAGCATTGAACCGAAGTCGGGGGAATTTCACATGGAAGTTCTACCCCATAACCCTGCATACATCTGTACACCTACCCACACCCCATTTTCCATTCAATAGACTCAAATAATATTCCCAGGAGAGACACACGGCTCTGGCAACTTCCAATCTGGAACATGATCCTATTTTTTCACTTAATGCAGATGTTTAGCTCCAAAAAGGTTGGGTTCTGTGCCATTAGGATGTACTTACATTTAAATTGTTCAGACTAAATATTATCAGTCCTTGTTTGTGTTTTCAAATGTACCAAAATATATTAAATGTCGACTGGTATGTTTCTGTCACACTTTCATAATTGCAGTTTGATTGCTGCATGCAGTACTTTGTTCAGTGATAGATGTGAAACTCATTGGATTGGATTTGAGGTACTGTTGTGAGCTGCCTCTCCCTTTACACTTGTGGTTTATACTTTCTTCTGATTTCCTTATTGAATCAGTAACATCCTTTTCATAAGTGCTTTGTAGTGCAAAAAGTATTTTCTTCTTAAGTCCCATATTATTGCACACACTTTGTTTAAGTGCATGTGTGAGAGATTGAGTGAAAATGGATGGAGAAATGGTGCAAAATGAAAATCAGCAAAACTCCTGTAGCCTGTGAGTGTGTGCTGCAGCTGGTTCTGGTCAGCTGACAGCCACTGCAGACTGTGATTTGTTGGTGAGCTGGGCTGAACCGCTCACATCTGCAGTCACTGTGTGTGAGAGGAAAGAGAGAGGGACAGGCTGCTGGCTGGTAGAGCTCTGCCACTGACTGTAGCAGTGCAGCATTGAAGCACAAGATGGAAACCAAGGGCTAGACTCAACCAAATGACTAGAGCTTATGTTAGCTACAGTAGACCACCCTTCAGACCCGGTGTAGCTGGTTAAAAGCTGTGGAGTATGGGTTGTTCTGCCAGTGCCGTGCTGCTGTTGCGCTCAGTGGGAGGGCCAGACTGTGGACACATGTGCGTGCGACACGACCAGATGTCATTGGACGCGGCCACACCTACTCTAGAGGCGTACAGCGCGACTACCACCTCACCGCTGACAATCATCGTCATGGTAACCTGTGCAACTCCCTGCACCACTCTTACTATATGCATGGTGTGCACTTTTGAAACAAATGGAGTGCAGTGTGGGATTGTGTCTATTGTCTAACTTTCTGCTCCAGAGGTTGATATATGTTGATCAGTGACTGGGGTCTAGTTGGTTTCCTCATTGTGGCGGAAATGGGGGGGGGTGGGGGGGTAAAGTGGGGTCAGTCACGAGGAATCCAGTTTCTGTGGGAAAATTAGCTTCTTCTGCCTACATACCCTAGTGATGTTCAAACATAGCCATTCAAACTAAAGTATGAGTAAAAAGACCTGCCATATTGACTTGATTAAATTAATTAGTTTGAATGAATTAAATGTGGCCTGTTTCTTCACACACACTCTGTTTATCATAAACTCAACCAAAGTGTAGTTTTACATTTCTGTGGTAACTGGTTATCTTAGCAAAACTGTAGTAATTGTTACCATTTTAGTGGGGTATAAGAAATAATTAGCAAATTATAGCGATGTAAAGAATCTTAACTCATATCCTTAATGTGTGTGTTTTATCCTTTTACTCACTTAATGCAGTATTGTTTTTACTGCCTTCTCTTTTCAAGTATCTCCACACATTTGATTAGATGGCCCTTTTTCATCAAAGCAGCCTCCTCTCTGAAGTTCAAATCACATTAGTTTTACCAGTCTTTCCCGGTCCCTGTGTTGCTGTAATGATGTACAGCAGATGTCTTGTATCTGTGCTTTCTATAGCCCACTGTCTCTTCCTGGACCTCCCCCAGCAACCCTCATGCCCCCCTCTGCCCCTCCCTCTATGTATCCAGGTCTTCACATCGATATGGAACAGTTTTCCTCACAATTGCACTCACTACTTCACTTATGGCCAGTGTAGTGTATAGTTTAGCAGTTCACCAACATCAGCAACATCATAAAATTGGTTCAAAAGGGGGCAGTAAATACAGAGAGGAAATCAAAGGTGAGTGATGCAATGAAGAGTGGGGTGTTTGAATAGATGAGAGAGCCACTGAGAGGTGTTAGAGACATGAGCCAACAGAGGCAGGTGCTGTGCAACAGGGAAGATGAGGGGCAGGGCTGAGCCACCACAGAATACTGCAGTGTTCACATGTGAAACACTGGGTGTGAGCTCTGCAGTTCAAAACAGGTCAGACCGATCCTCTCCTCTGAGGAGTCTTCAACTTTCTACCCATGTGCAGGACTAGTCATTTGTACTGCTTTATTTTTTAACATATAAGCAAATGTTTTCTGCAGATTTGCCATCTTGATGACACTGCCTATGCTTGACATCAAAACTTCCTCTATATTATAAATTCTGTTCTGCTCTGAGGTTTGATGGAGGAAGTGAATATGAGTGTCTGTATGCACACCACACTTGGATAACTCTGCTTAATAAATATTTTGTGCATTCAAATGTCACAGTCACATTCAGTCATATGTGAAGTCACTCTGGTGTGATGTGTAACCATAGTCTCTGGTTTCATGACTGTGGGGATTTTCTCATTTGTTAGCATGTTGTGGTAAAATATATTTTGGACGTCAGACGTCTACTTCCTCTACATCCACGTGTACTCACCCACTTCTCTGAACCGGTTCATTCTCATTCTGCCTCTAGAGTGCATGAGAACAATATTGGCATGATATCTTATTTTATCTTGTGTTTTAAATTATACTTTTAATTTGAGGCAATGAGCTTCAGAAGTAAAATTACTTTCAGGAGAAAAACAAAGGCCAAACGCGTGCGCTCGGATTTCGCTCGGCTAAGTATAGTATGTTTGTACTTAACTTAAATTTTGTTTTGGAGTAATAGGATTTTTTTTCAATATTGTAATCGATTGTAGTATTATTGATTATTGCTTTGTCCACTTTGTGAATGCTTGAAGTGAAAATAGGTTGATGTTCAGTAATGTCGTATGAGTCATAGTGAAATATTCAATATACCATGAAGAGTTCAGTTTTGTTGTTGTTTCATTTTTTTTATAGAATGTTATTATCACATTTTCTTGCACATTACAACAAAATGTTAATACACAAAAGAAAATGTAGCTCTTGATGTTTTCAGTGCATTTGACAGCTTGTGAACATAAATTGTGTGTGTGAGGAGGACCACGTGTGACTGACTTCCTCTACCCCAGACCACAGCTTCCACAGCATTAGCTTTGCTGTTGGTGTTGCTGCTGCTGATGTGTCTGCTCTTGTCTCTTGTGACAGAACTCATTAAGCCAACTGTAAATCATATATATTACTTTTCATTCACAAAATGGGGCCACAAATCCTAAATTTGTTGTGCTAAAATAAAGATTTAACCTCAGGTAACCTTATCACACTCTGGGGGTTAAATTAACTGTTGATTTTAGTATCTGTTTAAATTTTGTTTTTGTTTTTTAAGCCATTCTGTCACTATGTTGCCATTTTAACAGTTGTTCCTCAATAATTTGAAAAGTTGTGTTATGTGTCAGAAGAACCTCATGCTTTACAACAATAGTGCTTTACTTCCTTTATTACTGTGGCTAAAAATGTCACAGAATCTTTAGTCTCAGAGTTGAGTTTCATTGTGACTCACTGTTGGTAACACCTGTTTATATTGCATTGCATTATACTGAAGTGCACTTCTGTATGTTAACAGCAGGAAAAGCCGAAGCTGATTGACCCTCTGGACTATGAGGCGGTTATCTCAGAGCTAGGGGACGAGCTGAAGGAGGATCCTCTCAGAGACCTGCTCCTTTTTCCTGACAATGACTTCAAGGTTAGATTTGTGTTTTGGTCTTTGTAACAGATATATCTGGAAGACATTTCTGTAGATACTAAAAGATTTCTGAGATGAATTGTTTGTCTTCACAGGTGTCTACTGTGCCTCAGGAGAGGCGAACTCTCCAATCGACGGTCCCGGAGGGGGCTGAGGGACAGGCTGAGTGTCTGCTGGTCAGACAGGTGAGGCTGACTGGGCTGCTGTGGTCTGCTAGTTTATTAATTTACTCAAGTGCTGCTACACTATGCATAAACTTTTTTGTTCTATGTGTTGTGTAGTGTAGTGCTTACTGGTGTAGTCACAATGGGAAAGTCCCAAAAAGTACTATTTGTGGAGGCTATGATGGGTTTGTTTTAGCGTTTTTATAGTGGTATTACAGTAAAATACAGTCTTCTGCATGTTCAGTATATTCATGTAAACAATGCATTCATTCCCACTGGTTAAAAAAACTTCAGGTTGAACATTATTGACAGATTGTCCCATCAGAATGTTTGTTATAGATGTTGTTATGGTAGGGCCATTAAACTTGCAGTAAAAATAACAGCTTGTGGTAATTAGGGCCAGTTCACCAGGAAGTCTAAAGGCCCACCAAAATTCTAAGAGGTACATTTGACCGCCAGGCCATAGATTGGACAGGTTTAGACAGTGGAACTGAATTTCAACATGTCGGCCTCATATCTGAAATACAGACAGGTCACAGATATGGGTATGGTTACTTTGTAAATGTACTCACTACATACATTACACATCTTAGCAGGTGAGTTAAGTCACAATAATATCAATTATAATTTGTTAAGATTCCTTCTTATACAAAACAGATATGCCAACTGTTTCATCCCTTCTTTTTCACAATGTTTCAGATTCCCTTAGATCCACTTTCTGTTGTTTCTGATCTTTCACAGGCCTGTATGTTTTATAACTCCGACCTGAATGTAGTCCAGTTTATGCATGAAGACTACGCTGGAGACTACCGCCTCCTGCCCAGGTACTGCACTCCTCAATGTAATCATTTAGGGTTGTTTAAAAGGTAAAATATACTATACAAGTTCAGTATAAACAAGGAGCTAGCCTTAATCTTGATTTCATAAACAAGAACAAGACAGACATTAGACAAGAAGTTTTGTTTATTTGTACGACTATGGACAAGCTTCTACTCTCTCCTTTTATAAATATACACTTTTTTGACACCCATTCATGTCCAGTGATTTATTTAAATAATCCTGTCAGTCAGTCAGTGTTCCCAGTCCCACAGAGGTTGACCCGGGCAGCCCCTCTCACCACAGGAATGTCCCTCCCATGCCACTGTAGTTTTGGGTCTGTTCACATGACCTAATCATTAGTTTGCTCTAAAAGCAGGATGTAGATAGTGAACTCAAATTTACTACTAAACCCAGAGGCACAAAATCTAAAACTAATTAAATCTATCTGGATAAAAACTCTTTAAACAAGGATTATAGACAGTTTAAAGATTCCTAGGGAACTTTAAACAGCTGCCCCTCTCTCGCTAATATAAAGGTTAGTGATTGTCAATTTTTTGATGGAAAAGAGTGAGCCACTTTAACATCTCCAATATCATTCAGAAAGTTGCCTACATTGTATTTTGTATTTTAAGTGCTCTTTCTCTTTTTACTTAGAAAATTATTCAAAGCAGAGAAGCTGCCATCCCATTCTTTTGAGATCGACTATGAGGACGTGGACAAGGATGAGGTCAGTAAGCACCCTCTCTTAACAGAATGCTTTTAGAATGAATGTATTACAAGCTGGAAACATCCTGCTTCTCTTGTTAAAATTAGTTTAGGGCGGCGTAAGTTGTTAGAAATACTCTACAAAAGCAGTTAGCTAGCAGCATTTAAGCCATGGACATCATTTAGGCAATGTAATAAACCTATAAACTTTCCCTTCTTCTATCGATTGTCAGCTTTCTGTTGTTGCATCTTAATGTATTTGTGTTTACAGGACACCACCTCTCTATCCTCCTCCAAAGGGGGTGGGGCTGGATCAGGCACAGGATGCAATGGAGTGTTTCGGTCGGGCTGGCTCTACAAGGGCAACTTTAACAGTACTGTCAACAACAGTATCACAGTGCGGGTAAGGACAAGTCTCCAGTTTAGACACATTTTCATATGATTTGCCCCTGTGTTAGCCCAAGTGTAGTGTTTTGACAGAAAGTATTCAGCAGATACTAGAAGAATGAGTTAGAAACAATATAAATTTTATATAATGCAACACAACAAAACACGATTGCTTGCTTTATTTGCAGTCTTTCAAAAGGAGATATTTCCAGCTGACTCAGTTGACAGACAATTCCTACATCATGAACTTCTATAAAGATGAAAAGATCTCAAAAGAGCCTAAAGGATGCATCTTCCTTGACTCCTGCACTGGTGTAGTACAGGTATATGTTAACATCTCATATGATACAAGACAATGTTTATATATCATTTGAAACCCTTTTTATTTTGCTGCTGCAGAACAACAGGCTAAGAAAGCATGCCTTTGAGCTCAAAATGAATGAGGTCACTTACTTTGTGCTGGCCGCGGAGAGTGAGCAGGACATGGAGGAGTGGATCAGCACTTTGTCTCGCATTTTACAAATCAGTCCACACGATGCTCCAGTGCCGGACCGAAAGAGCTTGGACCTCACTGAACACCGCCAGGGTCAGTCCACTGTAAAAGATACTGCCATGAAAACCGGTTAGAACAAGAATGAGCCGAATCATTTGAAGACCCTTGCAGCATTTGGTCACAGTCATTAAACCAAACTATGATAAATAAAACTGTGTTGTATTTATTTTGTCTCCAGATGTGTTCGATCTGTCGTTGGGTGACAGCTGTTTGCAGGAAAATGAAGACACAACAGAGAATGGGATAAATCCTGAGTTGGCAAAGGTTTTCACATTTGATGACTTTCTCTACCCGTATACTAAGCCACATCATGTACATTGTTTATTGACCAACAGGATTCTATGTATTTGACTATGTGATATTTTGAGACTACAAAACATGCACCCTCCCTTTTTTTGGTTTTACACAGTAACCTCAGGAAAATTAGAATTAACCAGATACATGAGAGATGAAGCCAGGAATCTTTTTATTAACCCTTGTGCTGATCTTCTTGTACAGTATATTGCAGAAACAGATGAGGGAATTCGCTGTGCCAGGAGGGAGGAGAGACTGAATCTTTTTTCACTTGATCCTGACACCCCTGTATGTATCAAGTCTTCCGCATGTTTTTAGAATATATAAGAGAAAAAGCTAATATATAAATTAGTAAAATACAATGTATTTTTCCTGGCACAGGTTTTAAGGAGCCCACGATCTGAACATTCATCTTCTGAGCCAACTGTGCGTCCTTTTGAGGAGAAGCTGGGCAGAAGGTTTATGATCACCTGTCGAAGCCTTAACCTAATGCTGCAGGGCTCCCTCAATGAAGTGGACACTGAGCCAGTAACCAATGTAAAAAAGACAAACAAAACAAAAACATGTTTTTTGTTAACTGTGTGATTGTTTCTAAGTACACATCTTTCTGTCTTTCCAGGTTGAGCCTTTTTTTGTATCATTAGCCCTAATGGACATAAGAGAGGGCAAAAAAATCTCTGCAGATTTCCATGTGGACTTGAACCATGAGGCTGTGCGTCAGATGCTTGGGGGCTGCTGTAACGGTCAGGCAGTGGGACTGGGAGGACAGGAGAATGGCCTGCCTCCTTCTGAAAAGAAATCAGGAGACTGCTACCTCAGTCTAGATTTGGAGCACTGGCTGTGCTTCCCCAAAAAGGTACATTATGAATATTGCATATCTGCATAGTTGTCTTATTCTCGTATGACTGACTGACAGTTGCACTGTTTACTTACAGGCGATCTTTTCTGTGACCAACCCCCACACTGACATAGTAATGGTGGCCAGAGTGGAAAAAGTGTTAATGGGAAACATTGCATCTGGGACAGAACCATACATCAAGAACACAGACTCTAGCAAGGTCTGAAAGGCAGTTGTTTTACATAATGAATTATTTTTACACTATTGTATAACAAATACAGAAACGTGCGTGCACTAATCATTCTTTACAAATACTGTTAAAATATGTTTAGACTCTGAGTGCCACAGTAATTGCACTAAACACGATACTCGCAGGAAGTGTTTGTTTAAATAGTTATGTGTGTTGCCAGACATCTAACTTGCTGCCAGGGATACTAAATTGAATACCTTGCCAGTACGTAAAGGCCTGTAGTAAATTAGGAGTTCTCATGTAACACTGTATTAAATTCACCTTCTTCCTCTATCTATTTATCTTTACATTATGTTTTTTCACTTGCAGACGGTACAGAAGATTATTAAATCTAACAAGCACTTCTGTAGCAAACTGGGAAAGTACCGCATGCCTTTTGCATGGGCTGTGAGGTTTGTGCTCATTAAAAGATTCAATGTTAAATACATTCAAATTGCAATTTTAATTATGGTAGCTTTAATGTCCTGTAATTTTTACAGGTCAGTGTTTAAGGACAACCATGGGGGCCTGGATCGAGATTTTCGTTTCTCACCTCTTTTCAGACAGGAGAGCAACAAAATATCCACTGATGACCTGATAAAGCTAGTCAATGAATACAGAAGGTAAGAATCATAAAGCCCTCTAGATTAAATTTTGATAGATTAAAATATTTACTTTGTGTTGTATAATGTAAGTGTTGTAATAATGTGCATCCATGCTAATTAAAATGTGTGTATAGGGCTGAGAAGACAAGCAAATTACAAACTATTCCAGGGACTCTGGATATTGCAGTGGACTATGTGCCACTGGAGCATCCAAGTATGTTTCCCCAAATCTTACCTATTGTATCCCATAATATTTTGGAGAGACATAATTAACATTTTATATATTTCCAGATTGTTTGACCTCCTCCTATGTCCCATTAAAGCCATTTGAAGAACTGAGCAAGCACCAGCCTACAGTGGAGGTTGAGGAAGTTTGTTCAAGACACAACTAAATTCACCCAGCCACACCGTGTTTACAAAAATCACATCTACATCTACCCTAAACACCTTAAGTATGACAGCCAGAAGAGTTTTGCTAAGGTACGGATAAATTATGGACTTGCCCATGTTTTGGTTTGTCTGTTGTGCTGTAGCTATTATTTGTTGCTGCTTTGTATGTGGAAAGATGCGTAAGTATTACAAAGGGCCTTTTGTTCACAGGCTCGTAATCTTGCAGTCTATGTAGAGTTCCGCAGCTCAGACGAAGAAAGTGCCAAGCCTGTAAAGGTAATAAACAAAGTGGCTCTTTAAAATAATGTTATTGTTTTTTTCAGTGCTTTTCATCTCCCTAATTTTTTGTGTTTTTGTTTAGTGCATATATGGCAAGCCAGGAGGGCCACTTTTTACCACAGCAGCCTGTTCCACTGTTTTGCATCATTCTCAGAACCCTGACTTTTATGATGAGGTTTGTAAAATGCGTGGACACGACAGTGTTTTAGACTACCCTGTAAAATCTGCATTTTCAGCCACCTGCACACGGCACACTATTCATTATAACTTTCTCATTCTATCCTCAGGTAAAGATGGAACTTCCTACACATCTTCATGAAAAGCACCATCTTCTCTTTTCCTTTTACCATGTCACATGTGACATTAATGCAAAGACAAATGCAAAAAGGAAAGAAGCTCTGGAGACATCAGGTGTGTTAGAGACAATATAATGATAATATAATGTAATATAATTGTTTTTTCTGTAAACTACATTTAACTATCTTATACATTTGTTTTTAGTGGGATATGCTTGGCTGCCGCTCCTTAAAGAGGACCGTCTAGCAACTCAGGAGTTCAACATCTCGGTATCCTCAAACCTTCCACCAGGTTACCTGGGAATTAAAGAAGCCAGTAACACCAAGGTGAGCTCAGAGAGGTTATTTTAAGACTTAGAATTAATATTTAAACAATGATTAATAATGGAAAGTTTTTAATTTAACAGAGGTGCGCATTAGAGAAATTGCAATGTAATATATTATGTTGGTGTCACTTTACAGAGCAGTGCAGATGTGAAATGGGTGGATGGGGGAAAAGCCATTTTTAGAGTGTCCACCAATGTGATCTCAACTGTATATACTCAGGTGAGACAACACTTCAGCATCAGCATGCCTATGGTTTTACAAAACAACACATTGTAAATCTTATTTGTCTGTATCAGGACCCCCACTTGAACAGATTCTTTCAGCAGTGCCAGAAAAGAGAGCTGGACCTCTCTTCACCTCCTACCTCAAACTTCCTCAACTCCCTGAAGGTTTGATATGATCCAAAACATGTATTCAGTAGGAAAAACAGGAAATATACAAATATTGTAAATATTAAATAAGCCATACACTGTTTTTCTTAGGGTCTACTCAGTATGGAAAGAATCCCAGTCATTATCCGATTTCTGCCAGTGCTCTTCAACCAGCTCTTCAAGGTTCTGACTCAAAATGACAATGATGAGGTCACTACTGCCACCACAAGGTTGGTTATGGTATTGCCTTTTATGCACAGTTCCATGTTCACAACCCCACAGACACAGACATATACACACACACACACACACACACACACACACACACACACACACACACACACACACACACACACACACACACACACACACACACACACACGCACAAACACACATATATATACACAAACATTGAAGTGCATGACACAAGTATACAGGTATAGTTTTATTTGCCTTGTCTTTTGTCTTGCAGAGTTCTGGTCCATATTGTTTCAAAATGCCATGAAGAAAACCTGGATCATTTCCTGCACTCTTATATAAAGGTAATTATTTCAGATGGTTCAAAACAGACGGGACAGCATGCTATGTTTGTTCCAGGGATCTTTGTTCATGCCAAAAAACTGCTTGCCCAGAAGTTAAAGAAAAAGAGGAAAGAGAGCTGATTCAGTTGGGAGACAACTAGGACATTTAGCATGCTTAATCAGAAACATGTGCTACAAGGCAACAGCCGTATAGTTTTAAAATCAGGTAAAAAACTGCAGTGCTTCAAGATGGATGGTGGGAGGTAAAAGGAGAAGCCCAGCATAGCTAATACAAGAAAGGTTGCCATAGTAACATATTGGCATAATTTTCACTACTAGAGATACTCAAATTACCATAATGTGTGCGTGCAGAGAGAAAGCATGTGTTTCTGTGCTTGTAATCAATACAAAATCTAATGTGTCTAAATTGAATTGATCAACTCACCTCTTTGTATTTAGTATTTAATAGTTTGTCTGGTAGACTCCATTGCTAATAAAAAAAATAAAAATAAAAATGATATGTTATCTTTTCATACAGTATGTGTTCAAGACAGAGGCTCATGGATTTAGAACAGTCCATGAAGAGTTGGCCAAAGGAATGACCTTTGACCTGAAGAGCAATGACCAGGCAGCAGTCAAAAACATACTCAAGGTTCATCTTTATTAAAATGTTTTTTTTTTGTTTTTGTTTTTTTTTTTTGTAAAAAAATGTAGTTTATAGCACATTTTCTCTTACAGTTTTCTTGGTTCTTCTTTGAGCTCATTGTCAAGTCCATGGCACAACATTTGGTAGATGGCAACAAAGTAAAGGTAAGATGCTTTCAGTTTGTGAAATCACAATGAAACAATGGATTCAGAAAGGACTACTTTAAATTTCCTGTTATTAATTTTTGCCCATTCAGCTTCCAAGGCCCCAGCGTTTTCCCTCATCTTACTTGAGCCGTGTGGAGTCCCTTGTGGAAACTGTGTCTGAACACATTTTTTGGAAAAACAAGGACTTGCCAGAGGAAACGCGCATTGCTAATGGGGCTGTTGCTGCTTTTGTCAAGGTAAGAGATCTATCCACTCAGTTAAGTTAAGAGATACAAGTAGTTTATGTATGTCAACTACTAAAAAAGTTAGTGAAGGATCATGGCACATGGCATTTCAAGTGTGGTGAAATGACATTTTTACACTGGTAAATATTGGTTTGTTTCTCTACAGCGCTGCTTTACAATGATGGATAGAGGATTTACTTTCAAACTCATCAGTAACTACATCAACATGATCACTGCAACTGACAGCAAGGTAATGTTTAATAGACTCTTTATACTGTTACTAAGTACTTGTGCATTTGTTTATAATCTTTCTCATTTCTGCTAGGCCTTATGTGAACTAAAGTTTGAGTTCCTGCGAGAGGTGTGTAACCATGAACACTACATCCCTCTCAGCCTGCCTTTACCCTCTGCGCGTATCTCAGGTTAGTGCTGTTAAATGTTTTTATTTTATTTTTTATTTTTTTATTGTGCATCAGGCAGTGCTCCCATTTGTCGTTGTTGTTTAACACCTCACTCTTTTCTGTCTGTCATTTATTGCTTTTCTTTTCCATATCAGACCACGCATCCCCAGAGCCACAAAGCATTCATGGTAAATATGTCCATTCCTTGTAACGTTGTACTGCTACTCTGCATGTGCATTGATTGTATGCTAATAAGTGAGAATATAGACAAATTGACCAGATTCCTCACCTTGGGGTTTTCAGCTTCGATTCCTGAATACAACCTGACAGGAGAATTCTGCAGGAAGCACTTCCTGACTGGCTTGTTGCTACGGGAACTGGGGCTGGCTCTCCAGGACGAACAGGACCTTAGACACCTAGCATTAGCAACCCTCAAGAGCCTCATGGCCAAGCACTCTCTGGATGCACGCTATGCTACAAAGGTACCCTCAAAATCAGACAGTGGAGCTGCAAAATATAGTATATCACATTGACCAGAAAGCTGATTTTGTTTCTTGCAATATAGATACTACATATTTGCCACAGTGTCTTTTTTTCAAAATATAACATGAAACTGGCATCAGCAATAAAAAGCTGCTCGACATATGCAATTAAACCATGTGAAATCTATTTGTTTGGTCAAACTTGCAGGAGAAACAGGCAAGAATAGCTTCCCTGTACCTTCCTCTGTATGGTCTCATCCTGGACAACATGCCACGATTTTTCCTCAGGGACATTATTCCAATCTACTTCACCTCCAGTGATCAAGTAAGCACTTTGCATTTGAATGACTTGCTAAACATACATGTGTGAATGTAAAAACACCAATTTAAGTCACCTTCCCTAATAAATGTGATAAATTCTCCAAGGGCTCTCGTGATGACCTGAGTGTGAGCGGTGGCATGCCTGGAGCGGTTATTCCTGTTGCTCGCCACGGCAACTCGGTGGATGCCTCTTTCTGCAAAGAAGTGCTGAACTCCATCACAGGTGAATAGGCGTGTAGCACAGATGGGTAGGGTGTTGACTGGGCTATGGATGGGAAAAAAGATGTGAATGAGACATTTATGAATACACCCCTCCCCCTCCATCAGCTTTCTCCTCCTTGGCAGTTGCCACGGGTAACCAGACCGACTCCAGGGGCTCTCTGATAAGTGTGGACTCAAACCCTAGCAACAGCGACAGGAACAGCGAAAAGATGGACGGATGTGAAAAGGTGAAAAATCTTGACATAAAATGATCAAATTATCATAGCCCGCAAAAGATAAAGAAATGTTCACAATCAACTATGGCTCATTTCTGTTTGATTAGTTTGCGAGACCGCAGTCCTTGATTGGCTATGGTTCGCGTTGTGACAAACTGGATCAGGCAGAGACCCGCAGCCTCCTCATGTGCTTTTTACACATCATGAAAACCATTTCTGAGGGTATGTTACGGACATGTAGAAAAAATTGCATTTTTCTACTGGCTTTCTCATTTGGACTTATGTTTGAATGCTCATTTCAGATGTTTTGGTGTCATACTGGCACAGAGCCATCCACCAAGAGATCTCAGACTTTTTTAACATCCTAGAGTAAGTGTTTAGCATTGACTGTTAGCACAGCCTTGTATGACTGCACTGTTACAGAATTACTAAAATATGAAGAACAGATTGAAATGAATAAAATGGATCTTGGCCAAACTGTAGCAGATGAAAGAAATGACTTGGAGAAAAGCAGACCATAATTCCAAAGAGAGTGCACTCTCCACTCAGCACAGCAGATTTAACTGTCTGTGTTTCCTGTCTGGAGCAGCGTCGCACTGGACAGTTAAATTCAGGATACAGCACATGTATTTCATTTAGACTCTTAATGATTAAATATCTGTCTATTTTTCTTCTATAGGTTGTGTCTTCAGCATTTTAGGTTTCTTGGGAAGCGCCATATAGCCAGGTGAGTTGGATTTTTGTATCTTTAGTTAAATGGGCCTATATTTTGCAGCTGTGGGAATATCTTATCATCTCAGCATGCACACATTCCTGACCAGCATTCCAATTGAATGCATAATTTATATGACAACAGCCACACATCTGTTCATACATTTGCAAATGCACATAGCAAGGTGCACATCAAGAGAATAATTTGTTGTGGGGGTTGGCAGAGGATGAGGAATGCTATGTGAAAATGTTTGCACAGCATATACACTCTGTAATACAGTGTATCTGTACCTCTGGACTTTGGGACTCTAAGCTATCCTATGCTATGACATATCATAAGATTACTGGATCCCATCACTGGTCCTGAGCCTGTCTGCAGCAGCTAGATACTTAACATTCGTTAGTAATAGCAGGCCCAGGGGATCTTAGCCTCACAGTCTGCCTCTCTGTCTGTTAGCTCTTTGAACACAGTCTGAGTCAGTGTGGGCACCACAAGTGATGAATTACTCTGCAAATTTCAAGCACCATGAATCTACAACCTCCAAACTACTCTGCATATGCATGCTAAAATTAATCTACTATATTAATCTACTATAGAAATAAAAAATACACTCCATGGTTAACCATGCTGTTGTAATCATCATTGCATGTCTCTTCCCTTCCCCCCCGTCTTTCCTGGTCCACTGTTACTGAGTCTAGTCTACATCAACATTGACTGCATGGTTTCCCAATGTTGGGTCAACTGTTGCATATTAATGTTAGTATCACTATCTCTGTGGACATGACTTTCTGGTGTCTATCCAGTATCTTCCTCTGGCTAATGCAAAAGCATGCTACATCGAGCATTTCATCCTAATATGCACCTAAAAAACAGTATACATAGGCTCTGCTGTGTTTATCCTCCATGTCCTGTTTTACATTACATATCATCACCACTATCTCCTTTCACATATCATATATTCTTTCAAATAGCAAATTTGCTATAACCATTGGCTGGCTTTCTATAGTTTATTTGCAAGCTATTATTAACCACAAAGCTCAAATTAGGGTAGCATTGTACTAAAATGGCATTTTTTATATGATTGCTAATATACTTTGGTTGCAAACCGAGTGCTTTGTGTAAAACTAAACTATTAGCTAGGGTTGTTAGTGTGTTCATAATAAGGCATTATCTGACACAGGGTTGTAACATTTAATGAGTGATGGTCTTGATTAACCAATGTTAGCTCTGGTGTGATTGGGTCATAAACAGGAAACTAGCAGCGGCAGTAAAGCTGGCCCAGTCAACCCAAGCCAATGGCACCCTGAAGGCCTCTAACCATTCCTCTCAGCCCTCCCAACCCTCCAGTCTCCTTCCACAATGGTAACCACCCTCCACCTAAAGATGACAACACCTCTGTCTCTCCACCTAAAAACGACAACACCTCTGTCTTAATATCTGTTGCTAATATTCCTAGTTGAACACATTATTTATTAAGGAATCAAATATACAGTACACAAATGTTTTGTTTACATGTTTACACTACAGTCC
This sequence comes from Periophthalmus modestus, assembly GCA_019594935.1. NCBI lineage: Eukaryota > Metazoa > Chordata > Actinopteri > Gobiiformes > Gobiidae > Periophthalmus > Periophthalmus modestus. The sequence goes on from JAIEZT010000016.1 coordinate 20,169,043, forward strand.
TGTTTTCATCATGTAAGTGGGCACTGTGTTTGTGTTACACTCTGATTTGTATGTATGTATTCCATGCATGTCCCGCCAATCAGTGTACTGTTTACCAGTTCTTGTGTCTGTACTCCCATATAGTTAGTAGCAACAGTATTGCTAACATGGAGTTTTGAATCATTTGTTTGTTATTCAGATTTTCACATTGTAATCGGGTAAATTAAAATGCTACAACTTCTAAAAGTTGATTGATTTTGCTTGTTGTCTAGGATGTCATCTGGCGATGGCCACAGACATGCTCGCTCCCAAACCATGCCTATCATCAGGGGCAAAAATGCACTCACCAACCCGAAGCTGCTACAGATGATGGAGACAGGTAATGCATTTTAATAAAGTTTATTATTAAGACAACTAGTTCTATGCTAAACATATGATTTTGTGTATAGATGGGAGTGTCACAGAAGGAGATTCCAATCCCACAGATGTAGAGGCAAACCTGTCCACAGAGGTGTCCCTGACTGTGCTGGATGTACTGGAGCTTTTTGTTCACCATCACAAGGTCTCTGCCCCACTACATCTCACCACATCCACATCACATTGCCTGTCTGTATGAAACGTTTGGTCTTTTAAAAAACTTTACGTTTTGAATTGATAAATTAAAATATGTCTAAAGCCTCACTAAATATATGCATAAATAAAGTAGAATAGTGGTCCAGAATGTAGTGTCTATGTAAAATCTCCCAATACAGGTAATGTAACACAACTGCCACCTGGTGGTTAATGAGTGTCACGAGTGAGATTCTTTCCTATGCAAGTGTTTATTGTTCTTATGCTGTATATGTTTGTTTGTTGTTGTTTTTCCCACAGAAACAGTTGTTGCTGGATGATGGGCAGAATGTGCTGATGAAAAAGGTGCTGGACACCTACATGCTCTACTTTCAGATCAACCAGTCCACTGCCACACTGCGGCACGTTTTTGCTGCTCTCAGACTTTTTGTTCAAAAGGTCAGTCATATAAACATTGGAGTATATATGTGTACAGCATTTATCTCTGTATAATCTGATTTTATTTTTGTTATTTTGTGTAGTTTCCCAGTGCATTTTTCCAGGGTAAGGCAGACCTGTGTGGCTGTCTCTGCTACGAGATCCTCAAGTGCTGTAATCATCGCTCCAGCTGCACTCAGATGGAGGCGGCAGCGCTCTTGTATTTTTTTATGAGGAAGAACTTTGAGTTTACCAAGGGCAAGTCTATAGTCCGCTCACACCTGCAGGTTTGGGATTACTGTGTATTATCTTTTAACAATCCAGCCCTGTAGTATACATCATTCAGGCATTTTCAACTCCTTCATGTTGCATAAATTTAACTGGAATGTACCTGAAAATGTTGAAGTAATCTATTCCTGAAATTTAAGCATACTAAATGGTTAGAGACCACTGACTGAGGAGAAGAGCAGTGCATCTGTTAGTCCAAAAATGGAACCTTCTAGTGTCAAAGATGGTTCTCTATTTTGTGAAAGAAATTTGAACGGCATCTGTTTGGTGTATTGACTTCCTGGATTATAGCCTTGGGGAGACCAAACGTTTATAGTTCTCAAGATTGATGCACACACAGAACAACATGAATGAAACAAAAGACTACACCAGCAATGTTATTGATGAGGAACATAAATATAACATGACTAAAAGCTCAAAAAAGTCTTAGTATAGTCTTTTAGTCTTTAGGTTTAGATGTTGTGTTTGCAATACTGAATATCTGTTTTCTTTCTGGTAGGTCATCAAGGCAGTGAGTCAGTTAATAGCTGATGCTGGCATTGGCGGTTCGCGTTTTCAGCAGTCTCTTGCCATTATTAATAATTTCGCCAATGGTGATGTGCATCTGAAGGTAATGGCAGTACAATTGTGTGCTATAGATCTTATCGCTTATTTGTAGTTGTTTTTTCCTATTATTTTCTTTCTTTGTGAATGTAGAACACCCCATTCCCAGCCGAGGTGAAAGACTTAACTAAAAGGATTCGGACAGTTCTCATGGCCACAGCCCAGATGAAAGAGCATGAGAAAGACCCAGAAATGCTGATTGACTTGCAGTACAGCCTGGCCAACTCTTATGCTAGCACACCTGAGTTACGGCGCACTTGGTTAGAAAGTATGGCAAAGGTCCATGTTCGCAATGGGGATCTCTCTGAGGTATCCTTGTCATTTAAATATTTCAGTTATGTCCTAAAAGTTTCTGCTAAAATTGTGGTTTGTTCTGTTCACAGGCTGCTATGTGTTACATCCATATATCAGCACTTATTGCAGAATCATTGAAGAGAAGAGGTCAGTTCTTACAACAACTAAATACTCTGAATATGCATTATGTGCTTTTTTACTTTTGGGCATTCCAGTTTCAAACTAAAATAAAATCTAAGCTTCTTATCATATTGCTTTGTCTCAGCATTTTCATGGATTCTCTTTTGAACATTTCAGTATATTGAAGCAACTCAGTGATTGGCTTGAACATTTCCACTGCTTGTTCAAAACACTTGCCGCCATATTTCACCTGCTTTTTATGTTCACCCACTATGCCAAAATGCTCGCCTTGCATGTTATGAGCTTACACTATTGTACTGGTAGTAGCTGATTTGAAATTAAAACATGAAAAGTCACCCCCCACTCCTCCTCCTACCCTCCTACCAAACAGGCTACTGGAGAGCAGACAAGACCAGGATTTCCACTGTGTCCACAGAAGAAAGCCCTGTCTTTAACTGTAGCTCCTTACTAACTACCTCCCGAGAACCAGACAGTGAGTGTGTGCGCCTGGGGCCAACTGGTGGTGGGGCTTGGGGCTTGGGGCTGGGCTATAAGGGAGCATAACTGGTATTGTACTATGTCATATCTGGTAATGTGGAACGGTTTCAGTCTGAGAGTGAAATGAATTTGCAGGACCCAGATAGAGACTGGCACATGTATCTTTTTTTTTAATATATATATCACTTTTGCACAGAATTATAGCTCACTATTATATTCAGTTGCATGTTATATTCAATTGCATTTCACATCAATAATAAAGAATACTTAGAGGGAAAGTCTAATTAATCTAGTAGTGCAATTAGCATGGACATTTACTTGACACTTTTCTATTTAATTTTGATTTTTATAATCAAAATGATCTATTAAGATAATTGAATTACTGAATGGAAATGTCCTTTTTAACATTGAGTGCCCTGTAATATCTGTGTAATCCCTCAGTCGTCCAGGTCTGATCCATAGCAAAGAAAAATAAAATCTGTCACTGGACAAAGAGTTTCAGGAGTGAAACTGTTTTGCTGTTCATCCATTCTCTAGTTCTGGTCACTGCCTTTTATCTATCTGGGGACAGGGGAAAGATGATGTCAGACCCTATCTATAACTCAGATCCTCAGACCCAAAGCAAAACAAGGAAAACAATAGGGCTAGCCAGGGAGCTAATGGGTGTGAAATGACTCATTAGGGGCTTGAATGACTATGCTAAGTATGACTCAGGCACAGTGCACACTTAGGGTAGCACAATAGACCCTTACCTACAAACAGAAACTGTAAACAATAGGTGCTTGAGTTTCAGTGTAGTTAGCTCCTCCCTTCAGCTAGATACAAGGCAGTGTCCACCGGTAATCTGACCAGAACTGAAGATACCTTGGATGAACAGCGAAACGTTTTCACTCCTATAACTTTTTTACGACCGCGTATTACTGCCACTTAAAAAAAATTAATTCTGCGGGCGCTACAAGAATAAAGTTGTACCATTTCGACATTAAAGACATAATTTTACAAGAATAAACTAATAATTTTATGAGAATAAAGTTGTAATTTTATGAGAATATAGGCTCCTGTGTGTGAATAAGTAGACTTGTGCGTTATGCGTTATGGAGAATTTGGAGTATTTTGTTTGGATATACTTTCAACTGGGCTTTACACACAATAAAATACTGTGTCTTTTATCCCACCATCACCACACTATCATCAGTGTAAGGACTTTCAAGCGACACTGCACATGTTTGCATTTGTTTCGTCAGAGGAGCCGTAGGGATTAGGAATAAATTGCGACTTTTGTGGAAGAGGAATTGGCTGGAAGTGGTTGTGCATAAACCCCATTTGAAAGTCCAAACTCTCCATAACGCACTAGTCTACTCATTCACGCACAGGAGCCTATATTGTCATAAAATTACGACTTTATTCTCATAAAATTATGACTTTATTCTCGTTGTACTATGACTTTATTCTTGTAAAATTACGACTTTTTCTGGCTTCGACTTTATTCTCGTAAAATTCCGTCTTTAATGTCGAAATGCTACAACTTTATTCTCGTTGCGCCCGCAGAGTTTATTTTTTTTAAGTGGCAGTAATACGCCGTCGTACTTTTTGTCCAGTTGACAGATTTTATTTTTCTTTGCCATATTCTTTCTATAATGTACTTCACTGTCCCCCACTCAGATGTTGGTGGGTGTTTTTTTTTTTTTTTTTTTTTTTTTTTTTATATCTTCAACTTTATCAAATCTATCTTCGTATTACAAAATAAAATACATTAACTTATACTAAATGATCTCTTTTTCATCTTGTGCTGTATGGGCGAAAACAGCTTCCTTTTCTATGGGTTGGGCGGCTTTTATGTGCATCAGTCCAAATGTGAAGGAGGAAGGGGCTATGAAAGAGGACACAGGCACACAGGACACTCCTTATACCGAGGTATGATCTCTTAACAAGGATAATGATACAGCTGCTTGTGTGACAGGATTTTAACTTTTAAACTTTCTGCAGGACACTTTGGTAGAACAGCTGGAGCTCTGTGTGGACTACCTGTGGAAGTCAGAACGACATGAACTCATTGCGGACATCAACAAACCTGTCATTGCTGTCTTTGAAAAGCGCAGGGATTTCAAGGCACGCATTTGCATAATTTCATTTGTGACAAACTAAAAAATAGTACTTAATGTATGTATTATACTTTATGTTTAAATTACAGAGGCTGTCAGAGCTTTACTATGACATCCATCGTTCCTATCTAAAGGTGACAGAGGTGGTCAATTCAGAGAAAAGACTGTTCGGCCGATATTACAGAGTCGCTTTCTACGGCCAGGTAAGACACTAAATTATATATGTTATATGCTGAAACTTTAAACATTTAACTGAAAAAGAACCAAAAAAAGAACCTTTCTGTGAAAGGCGTATTAGAATGAATACATTTTTTGGACTTTGTCTTCAATATCTCTTTGTGCTTTTTTTCTTTTATAAAAAAATATTCTTTATCAAGATTGTGGTAAGTCTAGTAGTGTGTCTTTGATCAAACATTTTGCTAACCATTCTTACCTCTCCTCTTTTCCTGCTTCCATTAACACTTTTGCCTATAGCTTCCTATAGCTCCTATAGTTTGTTGTGTTGTACCTTTTTTTATTACAGCAAAAATGGTCCGCTTGGAAATAATAAATGCGTTTTAAGGCCAGCCTCTGTTAAGCCTCATTTACCTTACCTACCTAAATATAAACCTCCTCCTGTAACTCTTAGGCAGTGTCCAAAACTAGACTGACATGCCTTCAGTGTTTGTGTGTCTGTCAAAACAGCACCATATGCATTACAATCTTGCAGTGCATGCCCACACTTACACACATACCTGATTAAGTGAGCCAGTCTATGATAATTACTTGTTGTTTGCTCTTAGGGTTTCTTTGAGGAAGAGGAGAGCAAGGAGTTCATCTACAAGGAACCAAAACTAACAGGACTGTCTGAGATCTCGCAAAGATTACTCAAACTCTACTCTGACAAATTTGGAGCAGACAATGTCAAGATGATCCAAGACTCAAATAAAGTAAGTTTTATCTGGTGAAGTTGTCATACATTTAAGAATCACAAGTAATCTTGGGATGTATTTGGTTGCTGAAAATAGGTGAATCCTAAAGACCTGGATCAGAAATTTGCCTACATCCAAGTGACTTATGTGGTACCATACTTTGATGAAAAAGAGCAGCAGGAAAAAAGAACAGATTTTGAGAGACATCACAACATCAACCGCTTTGTGTTTGAGACCCCCTTCACTCTATCCGGAAAGAAACATGGTGATGTGGAAGAGCAATGCAAGAGGCGTACCATATTAACCAGTGAGTTAGTCTGTAACTCAGCAATTATAAATGTATGCATATAATCTGAAAGCTATCTTTTTTTTTCCCTTGAATTCAGCAAGCTCCTACTTCCCTTATCTTAAAAAGCGCATTGAGGTAGTGGAACAGCAGAGCGCAGAAATGAACCCAATAGAAGTGGCTATAGACGAGATGTCCCGGAAAGTCTCTGAACTCAACCAGCTCTGCAACATGGAGGAAGTGGATATGATCAGGCTCCAGCTGAAGCTGCAGGGCAGTGTCAGCGCTAAGGTGTGCACACAGACTGCCTTTTAGGAATACACACCTCTTGTCAAACCTAATGTCATTCTTGTCCTGTTTTTAGGTCAATGCTGGACCTATGGCTTATGCCAGAGCATTTTTAGAAGAGAAGAATGCCAAGAAATATCCAGACAACCAGGTCAAACTACTCAAGGAGATTTTTAGGTATTGCCTTGACTTGCACCGCACACTATTTTTTTGTCCTTCTCTGTAGTATGTACAGAGAAACCATATGTGCATTAATGGTTTGTACTTATTGTATTTATGTTTTATTGGATGTTTGTAGGCAGTTTGCTGAAGCATGTGGCCAAGCATTGGATGTGAATGAGCGTCTGATCAAAGAGGACCAGTTGGAGTATCAGGAGGAGATGAGGACTCACTACCGGGACATGCTGACGGAGCTGTCGGGCATCATGAATGAGCAGGTCTCACTATGAAAAAATACATTTAACTTGCACCTAACGCTTACATTTATTTATTATTTTCCAATTCTTTCAAAGCATTTACTGTATTTTTGCATTTTTCCTTTGGCTTTCATTTTTCATTTTCAATTTCAGCTTGCCTCCATCAGCTCTCTGTCCAATCTCTCTAAGATTGGTATGTCATTTCACTCCACCATTTCTTTTAAACTCAACCTGTGCCACACTGATACTTTTTATATTTATTTTTTTATTTACTTCTCCTGGGTTTACATAACCTTTTAAAACTTTTGTCTAGATTCCTCAAACAAGACAACCAGGAACAGAACGTCACAGCGCATTTTGAATGGACCAACCTCAAAGGACCACGTAACCCTTCATGGTGCCAGTATGGGTTAAGAGCTTGTAATTTTCTGAAATTGTGAGACCACTCTAAGAAAGAAGTGAGTAGGCCGTGGTTGTGGTAGTTTGTAGTCTCGTGGTTAAACTTGACTGTCTACTAGAAGTCAGACTGTTTGCTACTATTGTTTTGGATTTGGATTCAGTCATTTGTGAATTATAAGTTCCTTTATCTTACCAACTGATTTATTAGTCTACATACACACACACCTTCACAATGCTTTTACCTGCAGCATTTTGTCTAAAACACACAGAAATGACATGCGCCTTCTCTTCAAATCCCACTTCCTTTAGAGATCAGTGTCCTTATTGAGCTTGAGGTGTGCTCAGCAATAGAATGTGTTAACTGAATACACTTTTGAGTCAGTTTTCAGTCTCTGGAAGAGGTTATGAAAGATGACAAATACTGTATGAATTGTAATATATTTATAACACAGGCCATATTTCACAGTTCAAATTGGATAGATGAACGCACCTCTAGTTCCTGTCTGAATGTAGAGCAGCTCCACATTGCTACTTTGAATCTTTCCTAACATTCACAAACTTTCTGCTTAACACTTTTCAACTGGGAAATGTTTTGTAACATTTTTATCACTGAAATTGTTATTATTACATGTGCTGTTTTGAATTGTAAATAAGAAATAATAATATTTAACTCTGTCTTTTTATATAAAATAATCTATATAAATATTTGTTTAGCTGAATTGAAAAAAAAGAACAAAACTGATGTTTTGTGTATAACGTTTAAATAAAAATTGTTATAGTCCAAACTGGTGACTGCACATAACTGATTACAATTATGGCTTATGATGTATACGGGGCTAGTTTAAATATTGAACTATAGATTCAATAGTTGAAGCTTCAGGCCAGGCTTTGTGTGAAAGTGAAATGCTGTATCAAGTGTCAGATTTTTCCGATAGTTGTGTAATTACTGTCTGAGCAGAGTGCGTCTTTATTTATTAATGACATTCTTGGACTAAGGCTGAGGACATGTCCAGTGAGTCTGTCAGAGACCTCCTGTGGAGCCTGTGGGTTTCAAACGGACCTGGACAAAGCGTCACCACCACATGTGACCCACTGTCTATGACTGGTACATTTCACTTTATACTTTAAGACTTTATACTTTTATACTGACCACACCTGTGCACTCTAGTCCAAAGTGCGGGGGGTGACTAATCAGCAAAAGCCCCACAAAATGTGTTTCCGTCCTCAAAGACTCTACTCCACTGTATAATCAGGCCCATGTCTGTATTTGGTCGAGCAGCTCTGGTTTTGATCGGGTCAGGTGTAGTCTATAAGTACTAAGGTCTTTTGAGTTATTGTTATCAGTGGCAGTCCAGTAGGCTTGGCTTTTAAAATCCACGTGCGCAGCTTTAATACAGCTCCCTCTCATGCTGCAGTGCACATTTCATTTCCGACTCCCGCGTAGTTTTCCTGAAACTTTACACCGAGGCTGATAAATAAAGCATGGCTCATGCAGCGCCGGGTGATCACCGGGCCCTTTTCAGCAGGAGAAGTGGTGAAAGGCGACATAATCTGCCCAGAACAAGATCTGGACTGAGATTGAAAAGAGCACAGAACCGAGAGAGACGCTCGACAGACAAAAGGTGCAAAGATGTTAAATCCGGAGCCGCACCGGGACGTCCCGCCGGTGTTTGGGAAGCCCTGGTACTGGCAGCGCAGCAGCGGCGTCATGGAGAGCACGCGCAGCCTGGCGCACGTCGTTATGGAAATGCGCGAGGAGATCAAGAAGCTGGAAACCGAGAACCGGGAACTGCGAGGGGACTTCAGCCAGCGGTCACACTGGGCTAAAGTGGCCCATGCGAGCCTGGCGTCCACGGCTGTGGTGGAGGAAAACCCCTATCTCAATCTGCGGAGGAACGCGTCTGCACCGCTTCTGGAAGGACCGTACAAAGGTGAGTCTTAGGTGTGGTGATGGCACCTTTGTTCATTTGAAATGTGCTTACTGTTTTAAAGTCAGTAATAGTTTTTCGCAAATGCTGACCCGACCTGTGTTTAGTGTAGGGAAAAGGCTGCACATTTACAAGTTTTTTTCTTTTCAGAGAACAGCGTGATGACTGTGCGGAGGTACTCCATGGGCTCTGCCCTGCCTCCTGTGGCTGTGAGAGAAGACAGAGTGGATCGGATGAGGACTGACTCTGGATGGGAGAGACTTCAAGAGGAGATCAATGGAGGCAGTATTTTTGGAAGCCCAACCAGAGTGGACATGGAAAAAAACAACAACAGGCACTCTTTGCAGGATTATGTCCACAAGAACAGGTATGGGGCCCACAACTATAATGAATTGTGTAGTAGAAAGTCTAAACCTATATTAACTAGGTATTTTCTCTTCTACTTTTCAGGGCCAAAGTAAAGACTGTCAGTTTCCTCTTGCCTGTAGATGATATTTACACCAACCGACCGGTCTTGCCAAAGCACCAAGAGGAGTCTACAACAAATGAATCAGAATCAATCACTCAACAGACTCATGAAGATTATGGCAATCTCGGGTCATAGCCAGGGACAACAAAAGGTGCACATTTGGCTGTCCTTTAGGTCAATGTTTTGGGCCCCTGCAGAGGGAGCCAGGGGAGTTATTTTATCACACCTGACCACGCAAACAGAAGACTCTGGTTACAGGTGTTGTTTTCATCTGGAGCTTTAGAGGCCAGGTCAGCAGTGCTGAGACACATGGAGGATCACATATCCAGACTCACTCTAAACCTGGGCACACACATCTGATGGCCCCTTTACGCACCCAAGTCTTGTGTGACCTCACTGCCATTATGTTTTCCGTAAGATGCACTGCTTGGATAAGAGGGACGTCAAATGCTTCTTTTGGAAGCTGCGCTGCTGTGTTTTGAAAAATAGATTATTTTTCTATCCATATTACAAAATGTATAATGTACAGATGCATGTGCTGTATATAAACACTGAACAGTATTTTTTTTATCTTTATTTATCTTTATTACTCAGATTGATGTAGTTTTGATGAACAGATGTGCATCAATTGTAAAAAAAACTGTATTTGGTAACTCATGTATATGTCTGTTTTTTTGTTTTTTTGTCTTGTTCTGTCACTTCATTGTGTAAATCATAAAGTTATTTTAAGTTAAAAAAAAATTTGTCCCCACATCATTGCAAAGGTGTAGTGTTCTGGTATGCCCAAATGTGTGTAAAACTGAGAAATTGTATTTACATCCCCTTTAGAATGTGAATGACACCTTTTTATAAAATGTATATATGGATGATCTGTTCTTTACCATGTCATGTCTGCTGATAAGTTTGTCATTTTCTGTCCATATATTACTTGGTCTGAAGAGACAGAGTCTGTTCCATCTTCTGATATTGAATACAATGCAAAGAAAAGTAACATTACAACTGTATAGAGCAAGGGTGGAGTCCAACCTCTTTCCCTGACTTTGTTTTGTATAACAAATAACCATATTGCCTGTGATGAATGTAAATATCTGGGCCATATTACACTGATGACAGAGAGACATAGTGTCATTGTGTCGAACCTCTGAAAATTAAACTCTTGAAAATAGTTATGTATATTGCCCACCTCTGGATGCACTACAGAAAAGCAGCATGCACAGGCTGATGTGGCCTATAAGGATGGCCTGTAGATGCTGTGGAGAGTACCACGATAGAGCAGTGAGCTACATTTGAGCTACATCTTTATAAATACAGGTGTGCCCACCTGCCCTGCAGTGCTGTGCAGGCTTCAAGACTATGAACTGTACGCAACACTGCCCAACCCTGCTCTAAAGTCAGCGCAATATTTTTCTAATAAGTGAACTCACTGACGAGACTCGATTTGAAAAAAGATTATGTACTCTATTTTTAAGTTATAACAGTCTGTGCTCTCCTTTAACTGTTCTATGGACTGTAAGTGTCCAAAATAAAGTTTAGATGATGATTTAAATACCATCATATACAGGACTTTCATTTTATTGCTGTGCAGATTAGTGCAAGTCTCCTCATATTAATTCATATATCGTATTCTATTACTTGAATAATGAATGAAAAAGTATTACTGTTGCTAAACTCTCTTCAAATGCTGACAAAAATTACATTTCTTTTCTGGTTTCACCCATCAACCTAAAACAAGCACCATAGATAAACATTTCAGGTAATGCAGTCCTGACCAAGCCTAGCTCAAGATATGGAGATGGTACTCTTGACAGGTTGCCTCGGCGGCATAAAAGTATGGGTCAAATACAGAGGACAAATTTCCCTATGGGAACAATAAAATGCTAAACCTTTTCCCCAAGTACCTTAAGTATAGCTTATCCATGCCCTCTAGTGGTAGAATAAGGCAGAGCTACAAATGAAATCAATGTAAATATTTACTTTCGTGTATAAAAATATCAATTAAAATCTACCCAGCAAAAATAAAGCAATGCTAGGACAGTTTTAGTATAATTAAATAATACATAAAGTCACCCTGTGTAGAGTATATGAGGCAAGTTCATGTCTGCAGAGACATTTGTAGAGCTCTCATGTCCTTCAGCAGGCACAGGTTTCTTCTGCTCCTCTCTCCTGGTCTGAGTTTGGCTGTTTCAGTTGAGCGACCTCTGCTGGAAAACTTTCTGGTTGCTCCCACATTCTTTTTTACTTGACCATCATTTGATTCTTTCAACAAAATATGAACCTAATGAAACATAGTTATGCTTATTCAAAGCAAATTAATAATACATTTCGAGTGGCATGTGTCACTTACTTGGGATTTATGCTTGTAAAGCTTATTGATTTGTTCTCCCTTTCTCTCCATTTTAAGAAGTAGTTTCTCCTGTTCCCGCTGAAGATCTTTTCTTTCTTGCTCAAAAACACTCCTCTCCACTTTCCTCAGTAGTTCATCCTGCTCTCTGCAGCACAATCAAGCAAAACGTGTTAAATTTTAAAACTCATGACTTATACTTAGAATGTAACTACACTTACAAGCTCATGAGTCGAAGCTCGTCTTGTAACGCATGCAGTAGATCGGATAGTTCATCCTCATTTGATGAAGACGAGGAACTGGAAAAGCTTTGGCTACCTGTGCCCAAGCCATATGGTTTGTTTGACAGGACACGACTGTTGCAGAGATGAGGCTGGTGACACTTCAGGAGAGACAAAACCGACTGGACGTTTGCACGGACGGAGTGGCTATTGCCCACTGACTGGATACAGCAAAGAGAAGGAGGAGGGTTAGAATAAGTGAACGGCTTTGAACACCATTATACTGTTAAAAGAGAATTAACTGGACCCTACCGTTCCAGCAACAAACGGTACATCACTGAGTCTGAACTTATAATGTGGCTCTGTAGGAGACTGCGGAAGTGAAGGTTTCTGCAGCAGATAGTACAATGAAATGTCAATAAAGCAAGCTAGCTGATAAGGAAGTGTTTTCAAAAAATAAAAATCCAATCAATCCAATCTCACCTTCACTTTAGATTCTTTGTCTTTGGACTTTCGATAAGGAGATACAGACCGCAACAAAATTCTGTTTGTCTCCAAACCTACCTGCAGCTGACATGAATTAAATGTATCATATATTCTTTAGATTTTATACTTAATTATATTGCGTGTATGGCAGACAGGGGGGCAAGTATGTTTACCAGATTGGCCTTGTTTTCAACCAGCTTTCTTTGATGCTCCTCCTCCTGCAATTTTAATTCTAGGTCATGGATCTTTCTCTGAAAAGACAACAAGAACGGAAAATTACAAATGGGTTTAAAATAAAATAATATAAATAATAGTAAACAAAAAATGAAGCTGTCCTTTAGTACCTCAGCCTTACTCTGTGTGTGTGTCAACCTTAAGTATTCCTGCTCTAAATGGTCAAGCTTCTCTAGACGGGCAACCACAGAGGGGCTGTCAGTAGACTGATCAGCTGACTTGGTTGTCTCCTTCACCTTTAAAAAAAGCAAATCGTTACAAAACATGCATCACTTAGCCAATGAATAGTTACCTCTAGAGAACCGACCTGATTGAATATGTTTGATTTGTCTGTTGTGGCAGAGCGTAACATCTTTCTGGTTTGATCAAGTTGTTTTTCCAGTTTTAAACAACGAGACTCAGCAGATGCCAGGTGGTTGATTAAAACTTAATAAAATTTGGAAACATATTAATTAAAAACAAAAAATATACTCAGTATATACATATGTGAAATGCAATTAAAAGAACACCTATTCACCCTGGTTGCAGTTTGCCTTGTTGATATCCGTGTCACTTTGTGTAGAGGTGTTTTTCATATCTTTCGCTGGATCAGGCAAGGAGACGTGTCCTTTCTCCTTTTCCAACTTACGGATCTTCTCTTGGAGATTGCGTAGTGCAGATAGAATTGCTTCAAACATGTAACAAGAGATGATAAGAGGAACAAGTACAGAGGCAAAAATAACCATACAGAAGGTTTTTAAGAGTGACTTAAAAAATAAATTCCAATGTATCTATTTACTTATGGGGGAATTTGAGAAGATAGACTGTGAATGAATGAATAAATAGAGTTAGTGGAACTAGGGCATCATGTTGCACTAGCAGTAACCATGGAGCTGAACAACACTAGTGAATGTGAAAAATCTAGTCTACAAATGTGTACATCTGGTGTTCACAAAAGGGTTTAACCAGCATTTACCTGCACTGTTGGTCTCTGGAAATGCTTTACAAGGTGATGAAGCCCTATATGTCTGTGCTGTGGGAGAGTGGACCAGTGTGGTGATGAATGGACGCTGGGCAGGATATTCCTTGTATGAAGGCAGTGATAGACTATCACAGACTAAACCCCTGGGTGCTGTTTGTGGTTGTAGGCGTCGATCCTGCAACACAGTATGATTGAAAATAATACCAACGACAATAAGTCTTCCTGCAGTAAGGAGCAAAACATGATAAAGAACATTGTTGAGGTTCCATTAACCTGCGCGATTTAGCCACATTTCTAGGATAAGTAAACAATGTAAACCATTTAATTGTGGCAAGTTTCTGGTAACATTGCTGGGTCATTTTCATTGGCCTCTAAGCACAAACAATTATTTATTCAGGGGAAACTTACCTTTTCTCGCAAAGCATCAGCTGAAGTTGTTGCTGCTGGAGGATCCATAGCACTGCAGATATCAACAGTGCGTGTGTTAGATTTAGCGAATAAAATACTCAAACATACTTTGGTTAGATAAAGTACGACAAGTATTTTTTTTTTTTTTTTGCAGCTTTTCTGTAAAAGGCGACTACGAAATAGATAAATTCTGCAGCACACAAACAAAACTAAGTAGTAGCTAAACCTCTCCTTCTAATGTTGCACTTGGGTTAGTTTGTTTTCTTTCACACTGTGGTCCACAATTAGATAATCACAGCAGGGTCTTTCTGAAAAAAAAGTGTCGGGTCTACATGGTGAATAAATCGAACTAACATTCCATCTTACCGGAAATGTAGTTTTCATCCACAAAGACGAAGCGCGTGTGAACGAGAATAAGCCTCAAGTGAACTACATCTCCCAAGATTAGACTTTGCAAGAGTTGCCGGGATTTTTGTTGCGTGCTTTCGGTTCTGGATATGGCTGCAGCATTAGATGTGTGAAAGTAAGTTACGCGTATATTGGCCTTTAACACAAAATGTTTTTAATGTTAAAAGAAGTAGCATGTTAAAAGAAGCATATTTTACAGGATCATGCTATGCACAAAGGGATAGCTAAACTGACTGAACTGCTAACGCATTTCTTTATCATTCATGTTTTCCCTATGATACTTTACTAAACTGTAATTATCAGATAGTTGTAGCTTAGCTAGTTACCTTTTTGTCCATGCTAACAGGTTATTAAGTATTTTAGTTTGTATATAGGTATTGTGATATAACATAAGTCACTTTTGTGCTACTTACTCAAATATTTTTGTGTTATTGTTTTGCCAGTAACATCACCGGCAGATAAACTTTGACACTTCACCATGTCCTTAGAGAATACAATGTAAGTTTTTCTCTGACAAACTGTTGTGTGGTAGTTTTAAATATTTTCTAATATTTTATATGTCAAACTTTTGTGCAGGGATGACGAGGATACATTTAAGATTCTCATTTCAACAGATGTACATCTGGGATATCTTGAGAAGGATGCCATCCGTGGAAATGACACTTTCAACACATTGAAGGAGATCTTAGAATATGCTAAGGAATATCAGGTATTTGTTCACTGCATATAAGAGAGGACATTGTGGACAGTTCATTATAACAGGCTATATTTTATGTTTTAAGGTGGACTTTATTCTACTGGGTGGAGATTTGTTCCATGAGAATAAGCCGTCTCGGCGCTGCCTTCATACCTGCATAACTTTGCTAAGACAGTACTGTATGGGAGATACTCCGATTCAATTCAATATTCTCAGTGATCAGACTGTAAACTTCAATACAACCAAGTCAGTTTGACAGTAATGTTTGTGCTTTTCCATGTAAGCATAATTTAATGTATTTAATCATATTTTATTTTTAAAGATTTCCATGGGTAAATTATCAGGATGAAAATTTGAACATCTCCATTCCCGTGTTTAGCATTCATGGTAACCATGACGACCCTACAGGGGTAAGTGACAATGTTAATTTATAGACCACACATTTATGTCCATTTTATTGATTTGATGATTTTTTTTTATTTTTTTTTCAAGGCCGAAGGGTTGTGTGCTTTGGATTTATTAAGTGCTTCAGGTCTGGTAAATCACTTTGGTCATTCTCAGTCAGTGGAAAAAATTGAAATTAGCCCCATTCTTATGCAGAAAGGGAGAACAAAACTAGCCCTGTATGGCCTTGGTAAGATTTTTTGTTGTTTGTGTTTTTATGTATTAATCCTGCATTCATTACATTTGTGTATCTACAGGATCCATACCAGATGAACGCCTCTACAGAATGTTTGTAAATAATCAAGTTACAATGCTTCGTCCTAAAGAAGACCAAGACAAGTGGTTTAACCTCTTTACCTTGCATCAGAACAGGTTTGCGTGTTAACCATGCACTACATAAGAGAGAGAGATGGAGTGTAAACTTTAAACTAATAACTAACTTTTTAACTAATAACTGCCTTTTTTTTCTTTCTTTTTTTTTTTTTTTTTTTTTGAAGGAGTAACATGGGCCTACGAACTACATTCCTGAGCAGTTTCTTGATGACTTCATTGATCTAGTTGTGTGGGGACATGAGCATGAGTGTCTCATCACCCCATCTAGAAATGAGCAGCAGCTATTTTATGTGACACAGCCTGGCAGCTCTGTAGCAACCTCCCTTTCTCCAGGAGAAGCAACCAAAAAGTATTATTGCGCAATACATTATTAAGCAAAATTAATATATACTGTGGTTTAAGCAGAAAAATATTATGCATTTCAGACACATAGGTTTGCTCCGTGTCAATGGTCACCAAATGAATTTGAAAAAACTACCCCTTAAAACGGTGCGCCAGTTCTTTATTCAAGATGTGGTTTTAGCTGACTACCAGGACAGATTCTCCCCAGATACACCCCATGTCACAAAGAAAGTGGAAGAATTCTGCTATGCAAAAGTAAAGCTTTTATCATCTTTAGAAATATAGGTAAATGTGGATATTTCATTGTTTTCCTCTTCCAGGTCCACGAGATGCTGGAGGAAGCAGAAAGAGAAAGGTTAGGGTGTCCCATGACCCCAGAGAAACCTTTAATTCGACTCAGAGTGAGACCAATTGTGCTTTTGAAATACAACTCTCCTGCCTTCTATTAATTTGCACTATTTATTTAACAGGTTGATTACAGTGGAGGATTTGAGGCATTTAACACTTCTCGGTTCAGTCAGAAGTTTGTTGATCGTGTTGCTAATCCAAAGGATGTCATTCACTTTTTAAGGCGACGAGAGCAGAAAGAGGACATTAAAGGTGTGTCTCAAATTAAAGTTTACTGTAATGACTGCAGTATCATACAATGTTTTTGCTTTTTTAATTTAGATGAAATCAATGTTGACTACAACAAACTGGTGAAGAATACAGCAGCAGAAGGGCTCAGAGTGGAAGATTTGGTAAAAAAATATTTTGAAGCAGCAGAGCAGGTAATTGCCAGACAATCATAATGTTATTTTGGTATATATGTTTTTAATGTGCTCATATTTCATAGACTGTACAGCTGTCTCTGCTGACTGAGCAGGGCATGGGAAAAGCTATACAGGAATTTGTTGACAAAGATGAAAAAGATGCCATAGAAGAGTTGATTTCATATCAGCTTGAGAAGACACAGCGTCACCTACTGGCCAGAGGAGTAACTACAGAACAAGACATTGATGCAGAGGTAATGTGTATATTGTATGTTAGACATGCTCTGTTTTATGTCTATGTTTGACTGCATTGTCCCTGCAAAATTAAATAAATAAGAGTTTCCTACATATTAATACATACATGTATACATTCATGTATGTATGCAGTAAGATGTTTTTATTCATAGGTAAAGGTATTCAGAGACCGCAAAAAGAACACAAACGAAGAAGAGAATGATATTAAAGAAGTGAGTTTGTCTTTGTATTGCTTTGTGAGCAGAGGAAATGATCTCATTTTATATTTATCTAGTTTTTAAATCTCTTCCCCAACAGGCCATGAGCAGAGCTAAAGCCCACCGACTGGAGCGTGGGGATGACCACGATAATCGCATGTCTGATGATGATGTTGCTATGGACTCTGATGAAGGTTCTAGCCCATTCCCACAGCCCACTAGAGGCAGAGGGCGCGGAGCAGGCAGGGGCAGAGGTGGACGGGGAAGAGGGAAAGGTAGGTGTCATATATGCATTGAAAGTAATCAAATAGAGGATTATGTTTAATATACATACCGGTAGTTAAAATATTGCAATTGTTGATGTTGCAAATGTTTGCTTTAAATATAATCAAATTAATTTATTTTCAGGTGCAACTGTCTCAGAACCCAAACAAGCAAGTCGTGGCCGTGGTCAGAAATCGACTCAAAGCAGAAGCATAATGCAAGGTACGAAGCTTGTTATGAGCTATGCTATACTACTGCTGATAACTTGAATTAGGTTTAGGTGTTGTTTAAAGTATGTGTCATGTCTCCCAACAGCATTTCAAGCTACATCTCAGAGATCATCACGGCCTGACTCTTTTGCAACAGAAGATGTAATATATATAAATATATGCACCCCAAAAGGTTTTATACCTTTTTTATGATATACCCTTGATCATTCCCTAGATAAGTATTGACGATTCAGATGAAGACATCCCCATCACAAAAAACACACGACCAACTTCAAAGTAAGTTATTACCTTTACTTAGTTTTACTACTGTAGATTTATCAAAACTCTGTTAACCTATATCTTCTCCAGAGCCTCCTCATCTTTTGCAAAGTACAGCAGCCAGTCTCAAAGTCAGAGCCAGTCATCTAAAGGAGTTTTCTTTGATAACAGTGATGATGATGATGATGTAAGTTACAGCCAATATTGAATTATTAGCTCAAAGTTTTACTTGTATGTTCTTGATAAATGGCTTTTTTTTTATGGTGCAGGATAATCCCTTCAAAGGATCAAGCCACCGTGGAAAAAGATAAACTTAAGTACTTTTATAATGTGCATGTTCTTTTTTTGCCATATCTGGAAGTCGGTGTTTAAATACTCATGTTTTTCACATGTATATCTAATAAATTAATGTTTTGTGTAACATTATTTTAAAAAGAAATAAAGTACTTCAGATAAATTACTGTTTAATTGTGAGAAAAGCCAAAAAACAAAAAGCATAAGCACATACCATCACATTACAGTATTTACATTTTTAAGAAAAAAGTATTTACAAGTGCATTTTACATGTAAACCTGAAACACCTGTTTGTCCAAGCATTTTGTAGTAAACAATACTTTACATTTCCTTTTAAGTTATTCATAATAATTTACAAGTGGATATACAACATTTACATGTTATTACTGATATTCCTAATGGCAAATGTTCAGTGCACAGAACTCCTGTTCTGAAGTTTTTCATTGCACTCTGCAGCATGGCAAACATGTTAAATATGTAAACCTCAGTGCATATTAAAAACACAAGCAGCACAATCAAGTAATTCATGGCTCACATAAAGTGCTCATATAAATCAGTGGTGCTTTAAGATACACAGAAACCAGAAATAGCACCACAGTTGGCATCAGTTATTTTCTTTCTGCCAAAGCAACAATGATCCTAAGCTTGGCCATGAGCGTAGAAATGTTTGTGATCAAATGTGAAGGTGGTAAAATGTTGAGGCACAAAATTTCACTAAGTTTCATTTGATGAGCGTCTGAAGATGACACATCTCCCCAGAGAAATGATTTTATGGCAAAAGAAATGTGTACAGTAGTATATGCACATTGTGTGTAAGAAAGCGATAAAGAGTTTGTTTTTGCTGAATGAGTGAAATGTTGCAATGGGTTCACATTGAACCAGGGCAACAAGTGCAGTTTATCAAGGATTTTTCTAGAAAAGACAAGGGGGAAAAAATTAGTTTTCAGACATCTCAACAATACCTCAACAGCATTTACATTTTTACCTCAATGACAGTTCTGATCCAATTGGTCATCTCTTCCACATCACAGTATACACCTGGTTTCCCCCTCCTGGCACAGCCCACTCCCCAACTCACCACTCCTACCAGGTGGTATTTAGAGGAGCTGATGTGCACCAGTGGCCCCCCACTGTCCCCCTAGGAAGTGTACGTAAATTTATTAAAGGTGATTTCTCAATATTGTAAAGCTCTTGGTGAATAATGAAATAGTACTGTACCTGGCATGCATCCACTCCCCCTTCCAGGTATCCCGCACACAGCATTCGATCTGTTATGGCACTACCGTAAACATAAGGACCGGAGCATTTGGTCCGATCTATCAATGGAATGGCAGCCTGTTGAAGTCTAGACGAAACCCTACCTGAAAAGATCAGTTACCAAAGCACGGAATGTTAACTTCGGCTTGGCAGTTTTACTTACAAAATATTAAAAAGTCAAATGGGAAATGTAACATACCATCTTCCTCTAGGTACCCCCAACCTGTTACAGACATCATGTCTCCATCACTGAGGCCATAAGCTTTTGGTGGCATACAAACAGGCCTGTGAGAGTCTAAAAGGGGGGGAAATTACACATTATAACTATCACAAATGTTTCAGTCAAGTAACATATTTAATAGGGCCATTCATTTGTATAATTTGTGTGCTGAAGGTTTTGCTTTAAAGGTCTACAACAATAAATAACTTTTCCCCAGCCATTTAGATGATTTGAGTAGAAGGTACTTGATGTCATTGTTACCAAAAAACACCACAAGAGGGCAGTGTGGGCGTGGGGCACGGCTTAGTTTGTTTTTACCATGGGTGCTAAAAAGTTCCTAATAGTTAGCCTGTGCACAGATATAGGCCTGCTAATTGTACAGTTTAGTTTAAAGTCTACCTCCTACTGTTAAGGGGCTGTAGAGTCTCATCATGGCTATGTCGTAATCATTGCGAGCGTCGTCGTATTGTCCATTGATGATGATCCTGTCCACAGAGGAGCCCCCCAGTGAGCCCAGGTAGGTCTGTCCTGACACCACTTTCCAGCGACTTAGCTCATTTTTACTTCTGCAATCAAAAAGCCACCATGTCAGTCTATGCAGACAGTATGCAAGGCCCGAACTTATTAGATGTTTTACTGACCCAGAAAAACAGTGAGCTGCAGTGATGACCCACTGTGGCCCCACGAGCGCGCCCCCGCACGTGTGCTGTCCGCCCTGCAGCAGGCTCACCTGCCACGGCCACTCCTCAATCACCGTGTCTGTGCCTCCAACTATGCGCTCCAGAGACTGAACCTGCCCACAGTCTGAAACACACCAGGCAAGTGTTGAAACAAATGCTCCAGATAGGCCTACGCCAAATCTGTTCACAG
This sequence comes from Periophthalmus modestus, assembly GCA_019594935.1. NCBI lineage: Eukaryota > Metazoa > Chordata > Actinopteri > Gobiiformes > Gobiidae > Periophthalmus > Periophthalmus modestus. The sequence continues at coordinate 20,190,083 of JAIEZT010000016.1, forward strand.
TCATCCACAGTGACACTGGGCCATTTACAATGGCCTATGTATAACCATAGCTTACATCAGACCAAAACCTGTGGCGTATTCATGATTTTTTAAGACTAAATAAAAGCTAGGTTTGGTATAATGAGCTTTGTAAACTTTCCAAGTTTTATAAAAGCAATAGACTCAGTTTTGCTGAGACTCTTAGTAGGGCTTAGAAAAGATCTCTGTGGACATGCAGGGGCCTGTCAGTGTGAGACTGTTGTACTAATGTCACCTCTTTCTCACTCAGTTCAAATGGCAAGTCTTACCTGAACATGACAGAGCCACCACGGAGCCTGTTTGGCACACACTGCTTCTGAGAGAAGACATAAGGACATTTATAAAATATTTCAATGCATGGGCAATTTTATCAAATAAAATAAAATTTATCAAATTTCTCTCACACAGAAAACAGCCAAGTTAATTGTGGATATAGTACTTATTATAAAGGGTTTTGTCTTTGGGAACTAGGGCTATGTGGAAACTAGAACTGGAGTTTCTGCTTTTCAGGAACAGAAACTGACAGCCTGGGAAGGAGGGGGCATTTGGTTTGAAAGTTGATATTTAGTCTTGATTTTTCATCAGTCTGAAACTAGTAATGTCTGGCTCGATATAAAAAAAAAAAAAAAATCAATACTTGATACTGACAGAGGCAGCAGAAAGTTTTGATTCTCATGCAGATATATTTAATTGTTGTTGGTCCAATTTTTAAATAAACTGGACCTCATTCATGAAGCTTTCTTAACATTTTTGGCATTTACAAAATGTATTCTTAACTTTTCTAACTATTCTTCTTGAAGAACAGTCATGAGCACTCTAACGTTATATATTTTTACAAATTAAATTATATAATCACTGGTATTGGTCATGGATAGTTAATTTCAAGTAGAGCTTGTCCAATAAAATCTAAAATCATCAAGTGTCAAAAGTATAATCAAATAATTTGGACTTATATCCAAATAATCCTTTTTTCCCTTCACTTCACTGTCTGTGTGGAGCATGGTTGTAGTCACGGTGTTCTTAAGTACACTTTACTGGTCAATGCGCAGACTGCATCAGCCTCTGAACGTCTCATTAACTTGTGTTGTCACCATAGACTGTATGTATTAAATATCTTCTATATACAGTCTATGCTTGTCACTCTCTCTACATGTGCTTTCACAACTGGAGAGGCCAGGTGGTTGTTTTGTGTACTGAGGACCACAGCAGGTTCACACAGTGATTTCCAGTGAGTGTGCATGTGCAGCTGGAGACAACAGCAGCCCCAACTTTCACAAGTGTCTAAAATAAGTAGTGATTCGATGATAGTTAGAAATACAGACAGTCATTTAATCAAACATGAGTTAGTTTCAGGGCTAGTTTGTGTGAAATGGAGGATCCGAATGGAGCAGTGAAATGACAGCGGTTGGGGCAGTTAGTAGACCGCCTCATCTATGACCTGTGTGTTTATGAAGCAACAGCAGCATCAACGGAACAAGACTATTGCACCTGTTTGACCAGGGCACCTGTTTGACTAGTGCACCTGTTTGACCAGTGCACCTGTCTGACCAGTTGTTCTTGTTAGTATCTCTCCATGAATGCACATTTTGTAGATAGATAACCATAACCATAGTGATGTCCACCCCTAGTCTGCCTATCTACTCATAAAAAATTCCAGGCTACTGATTTCAAGTTATCCCTCATATGTCATGTAAACATAATAGTTATTATGACTCATATTAATAGTTGTTTCTCTCACCGGGTGTTTGTGGCCTGATGAACTGGGGTATTTCCAGTTCCAGGTCTGATTGCTGTGAATGGCCCCACTCTGTACTGTACTGGGAGCATTCCCACTCTCACATTACTGCTACTTGGTTTACTGCACAACAAACATAAAAACATGATAATGCCAGGTTGTTAGGAATTGCCATCGGGCAGCTTCATTAGCTCTCAATCACTCACTTTGTGTATCCCAGTTGTTTACATGCTGTTTGTGTGTGCTCTGCAGTCCAGCCATCGCTACAAACGCTTCTCCATCCTGTGTCGGAGCTGTACACCTGCAGGACGCTTTTGGCCGTCAGCAGCCTCACTGAACACAATACAAGCACAACAATGGAAGAAGAGCTTTGTTTCCAGTGACTAAGTGCAGAGGAGCCGGGCTTCACCTGGAAACGTGCTGTTGACTGTAAATGTTGACACACAGGTAATTTCATCTTCCCCTCCGGCACAGTCACTCTTCCCATCACAGGCTTGGTCAATCGGGATGAACTTAAATGAACGCTTACAAAAAAAGTACTTGCTGTCTATGAGAACTTTGACTGAGGGAACACAAGAAGGATTATGTTTTAGAAGAATAAATACTGCAGTACTAAAATTACTCTAAAACTTTTCTTGTCTAGTTTAATGTTTTATTAGCTTACTGAAGTACGCTGCTATTGCCAGTATAGCAAGACACACCACCACAGCCAGGATGGTGAGCCACACTTTCTTTCTCTTAGTGGTCTTCACTGTCTGGGGGTTTGCAGCCGTCATGGGTCTTCTGTGCCGCCCTGGCGTTGGAACCACTACAACAAATAAGTAGAATAGATTAATTAAGCTTTTGGTTTAATTTCTGTGTGCTCATTGACAAATCCATACAATTATAATAAAAACAAAATACACTTAGAGCTCTTATTTTAATACTGCTATGATGAAAAATGCAAAACATGACATTTTACTTAGACAAGATGAATATTCCCAATCAACAAAACATGAAAGTGGTTTAAATTAGTTTGAACGTGGATATAATTACCTGGTTGTCTGTTTGGATTCAATGGTCGTGTGGTCTCTTCAGGCACTTGGGCAGTTGTCTGATAAGAGGCCAACAAAGATAATATTAAGTTAAGAAACTACACACAGAAGCAACTGTTAAATTCAAGTAATCCCCTTGACATACTGCCACTGTACCTGCTGTATGAGATATTCAGAATGTCCTTAGTACTTTGTTATGAAGGATTTGAAACGTCATCGTCATCGTCATTTAGCAGTTTGTTTAGGTTATTTTGTTTTAGGTGTCCGCCCTTAAAGCCTTTGAGCAAGTCATGCGTCAGGATCGCACAATTATGTGGGACTTAAGCTTGAGTGACTGTTCAGTCATTTATATTGTACTGATTTTGTCTATGACCCATAATTAATGAGTTTATCTCCACTATTTAACCTAATATCCACATAGTCGAGTTGCCTTGTTCTGTTGGCTGAGTTTGAGTTTGTGAGTAAAACTGTACTTTATGTACTACAGGTTTGTCTACATGAAAAATATATTTTAAAATATCAGTATCTCTTGGAAGCTTGTTCTGTAAAGTAAGCAGAACATGTAATAAGGACTTATTTTCAAGTCAGTCCATCCCTGTATATAACCATAATGTGAATGGAGAAAATGCTTTATGGCCACAAACCTAATCCTTTAAGGTTGCAAGACTTTTAATGGACTTTGGAAGATCAGCCATTTTAAGTCTTTGTATTTGACAAGCACTCTTTGGACTTTTACACCTACCTGTAACTGATGTACTTAATATCTACTATACACTATTAAGTATACTTTATATACTTAATAGTGTTTTGAGGTGTAAAATTCACGTTGCCTGGTTGCTGTGGGACTGAGATTCAGAAACGAATAGCGGATTGTCTTGCATTGTTAATATAAAGTAAAATATCTAGTCTAAACATACATCTTTAAACATGCTTGAACACTATTACACAGCACTGATGCATCGTGACTCATGCATTCGTGTTGTTATGCTTATGTGACGCACTGTATTTAGAATCGATCATTACAAAATACATAATTGCTCGACAACAAATTGAAGTATTTCTTCCATAGCTTTTTCTCTGAGCTATGTATTCAATACATCTGAAGTTGTATTTTGTATTAGGTAGTAGTTTTCATCTTGTACTACTAATAATCACACACACTGAAGAATAGACTTGACTAGGTTAAAAGTAAACAACATAGAAGTTTGATGATTCAGTCAAACAAGTTTCTATCTGTGATGGTCATGTTGAGTGCAGCCTGCTCAACAAGTCATATTTTCTAGGTCAACTATGAAGACTACTTTTTTTTTTCAAATGTGGTTCCCTCCTGTTTGCTCCTGCTCTTTTTGGCTTCTGTTTCTGACAATATATCTACAGACAGCACAGTATATAAAGACTATTTAATGCTAAAGTATAACACTGTCTAAAATCCAATTTGTAAAGAAAACATTCATATTGCTCCATAGTGTGTCATTAACTTATACAGCTAAACTTGTTGTATTGCCAATATAGTTTCCAATATTTGTCAAAACCAGATTTTTTCTCCGTTGCGTGACAACTCACAACACCTGTACGCAAAACTGAAAGCACACCACACAGAAACAAGCACAGGTCTTTGTGCAAAACCTGTGACCATAAATGATTTGATGATAACTACTGGTAGATAAGTTCCTCAGTGTTAATAATATTTGTGTGTTGTGTTGTTTCCCTTTTTACAGGTTTGCCCTTTTACCGTTCACTCACCCACATGATGCAGTCGTCTTTTTCAAAAGAAATTAGGAGCACCTCATAAGCCACTTAGAAGAGAAAGCACTGCCCTGTACTTGTTTGGAATCTCGCTTGTCGTTGCTCGTCACTCCTCTGCTTTTCACTAGAGATTTTTGCTGCCGAAACCCTTCTTTTCTTCTCTTTAGCGTAGAGAATCTGTCTCCAAATGAAAAGTATGGCCTGCTTCAAAATGGCCTTTCAAAAAAACTGCTGTGTTGTTTTTTCTCTTGGGTTTGGCACATTAGGAGCTGATTTTACTGACAAAACAAAACTATTCCAAGAAACCTGACACCCTCACGCCCTCCTCCCAGGCTACCTGTAGCTTTAGCCCCACCCCTACCAGCTCACCTCAAAATTTAATTGCATTTTCTTTGACGTAGTTGTTAGTTGGCTGCTCATTTGCTCGGGATCTTATTGCCTAGCAAATTTTTTGAGAACAAGCAACCAAACAGACACAAATATATGCAAAACACTGATGTCAGCAGGCAACAGCTTTTACAACCCTTTCAGTGGTGTCATATTCCCCACAACCTAAGGCATGTTTAAAGCTAACAAATATTTAGTTAGTCAGAAGCCACCATTGGTCTCTCAGGTTGTTTAGGCACTTCATGACCATTCCAAACAAGTTGTAAATTTGATATACAGGGATAGGGTTGTAGTTGTAGTAGTAGTAGTAGTAGTACTAGTAGTACATTATTCATAAATGTATCATCTTATATTTGTGACCAGTAGCAGTAGCTGTTAACTTTCCCAGGAGTTAAATTACTTTGTCAGTGGTCACAGAAGTCAAAAGGTTGGCGTTCCTTAAAATTAACTACCCGTTTATTTCACAGGAGATTGAACATGGACAGTGTGTTATTGTGCTCTGGCTGGTTAAACGAAAACTGCAACTGTTGAAAATTGGCAGTCAACAAAACTGACTTACAGAATATACTTAAATAATTCTCACCTCAGGGAAGTTTGTCCACACTCACACACTATGAGATTATACAAGTTGAATTATGTGCTATATAGCAAAATATATCAAAAGTAACAGTACATTGCAGCTGCAATGAATAATCAAATATTTGTGACGAGTCAACTATAAAAAATAATCATATTTTAATAACTGTTAAGCATTATCCGAGCTATATAGACTTTAAAACACAAGCCACAAGAGATTTATAACAATAACAGTGGCACTATCACATCTCAATGTACAATAAAAAGCTCTGACCAAACGATTACTAAAATAATCGTTAGCTATACAGCCCTGAAGAAAATATCAATAAATGTATGTTTTCAACTTTTAAAACAAAATGCTCCAGTTACAATTGCAGGATGCCCTAATTCACTGGAGACCGCAGTCCTCAAGTTATCTATTAACTCATCTTAGTTACACAAGGCTGGAATTTTTACAAACAATTGTTCTCTTATTCATTAGGTAGAAGATGTTTTGTTAAAATTGTTACAGATTTATAAAAAACATTTTGATGGTTTAATTACAAAATATTTGGCACTAACTATGACACTATGACTGTTTATCAGATCACATTGGAGTTTAGGGCACAACTGTTAGTTTAATAGCTTTACCAGTTTGATTATATTTTATGATAATATTTTATTTTATTTGGGAAATACCACCAACTAAAGGAACAAAATTAGTCTGTGTGTGTGTGTGTGTGTGTGTGTGTGTGTGTGTGTATATATATATATATATATATATATATATATATATATATATATATATATATATATATATATATATATATATATATATATATATATATATATATAATCTCCTAAAAATCCTATGTTTTAAATGTCTTACACATTCTATATTAATTCCATTTATATAGAAAATAATCCCACAAAACTTACTGTAGTTGGTCTTCACCTTTATAACCTCTCGTCTTCTCTCTTGTTGCATTTGACTGCAGAAAAATAATTCCTGTGGCAGTAGTTCAGTATCCTGTTTAAGTGTCCCATCGTATTTATGGCCAGCATTAAGAAACGCCCTTTAGCCTGCTGGCAGTTAATCTGTGCCGTATCACTCTACCTTACTCCCTCTTTAAAGTGTCAAACTCAGAAACAGTGCATATTTAACTTGAGGAGTCCTTCACGCCCCCACCTGCACATTTCCAGGCAACCCGCTCCCTTTGTATTCACAGGTGTAGCGCGAATGAAATGTGATATTTTGTTGGACTGCAACGATCAAGGAAGACTGGGATTTACTAGAACTCTAAGCGGTCAATGTTTAACTACTCTGAATGTTGGCATTGGTTCATATTGCCTTAAGCAACAGTTGCATGTGTTTTGATGTTGGAAGTGTTGGTGGTGGATGACATTATAGAACGATTTATGTGAGTAGATAAGGATGCAATTATTATTGGTTTGATCATTTGGTTTGGTCAAACTTTGGGTAGAAAGTGCAGTAGTTTTTGAACACATGTTTTTGATTGGTATGCATGCCTTTTTTGTGTTACTCAATGTATATTTGCCATATTCATGTTCAGACAGGTTAGTCTTGACACTGAGCTGTATATGTGTGGTCTGCAGTTGAGGAGGCTCGATCATGATCAGTTATGCAGGTTTGTCCAACTGCAGCTGGAGAAGCTGATATAGAGTCTCAACAATGTTACAGCTCCCAGTGCCCTCCTTATTTCTTATTACAGATTATTTTTTAATTTGTAAAGGGGCAGCACATATTAATAAACATTTAAAAACGTAAATATGTAAAGATTATAGCCACGTGGCTATAAAGTTTAAAAGTTAAACTAGGAGATGTCGTTCATTCACACCTCATTGCTGGTTGCTTAAAATCTGGTTTTGGTTCAAATAGGATTATTGTACTTGTTACTCATTTGGACTGTTACTCATTTTTTAACATGCTACAGCTTTTTCTGTCAGACTTCCTTAAATAGTTTCCTTGTTCTTCTCATCTTCGTGGAATTGAGTCCCATTGTCTAATCGCCGCCGCCCACTCTGCACGCCTCGCAGAGCTAAAGATCAGTGTTTCATAGAGGTGTGAATTTGCCGTAACTGCCTCGTATTCACCACATTCAAACTCACGTTACATCACAAATCCAAATCATAGACAGCCAATGGTTGTTTACAGTCCTCATCATCAGAGACTCAGTGACACTTCCTTATGCACCAGAAGGGAAAGCTGATCACGCTTCACTGTTTTCTAAATGTATTTTCATTTGTCAGCTACGTGACAACTGAGGAGCACGTCCACAAGTCAGTCTTTCTCTTGACAAATGAATGTTTTGAGTTGAATCATTTATTTTTCAGTCTTACATGAATATAAAAGCCACATGATCAAAACCAGCTTATCTTTGGTTTATGTTTTCTTCATGTCTCTGGTTTTGGTCAGCAAATCAATGCTCTTTTTAGTATTCAGTTCTGTCTCTTTGTGTTGGAAAAGGATTAAGTCTCTTTATATAGTGTAGTATATTTTAAAGTAGTTGGTCCTATAGGTACATCTAATTTCTTGCAGCTCTCCAAAAAGTTGTGGTATATCACCCAGTCATGTTGACTCAAGTGGCGGGATAATGATGGGTGTAGTAAGTGTTCTGTACAGTAGGAGTCCTCGTAATCCTCTGCTCCATGATGTCACAGAGTTATGGGAAATCTCAGAGACCACAAGAGACCAAGAATCTCAGGAAAGTCTTGGGCCGTCCCAGGTTTTTGTTGGAGAGCCAATCAAAATAGGTTTTCTTATCCTTTATCAACGTATAATGGCTCAGTGAGAATCACAGATGTTAACATTTGCTTATGGAGGCAGTGCAAGGCAGAGGCTCAGGCAGAATGAAAGATGATGGACCGGTTTCAAAGTATGAGTGGTATGGGGACATGGGAGAGCCACACTTCAGCGAGCAACAGAAAAAGAGAGCGCTCACATTTGTTTCTTCAAATTTTTGACACATTTTAGAAGGACTGAAAAGAAAACAAAACAAAACAAAAATTAAAAAAAAATAAAAAAGAAGGGGAAGTCCTGACGGTGGTCATCTTGGTGAGCCATGGGGAATAATGGTGAGTCTCATCTATTTGAAAAGCTTATCCTCACAGGGTTAGCGTTATATAACATGGTTGGTTGTCTTTTTGTTCTGTATCTGTAATTTATTGGCCACAAAAATACACAACAATATAGTGTAACTGCTGCCAGTATGAATATTTCAATATAAAAGAATTTCAACATTAAATAAAAACTGTCAGCTGTTTCGATATGGTACTGGTTTTCCAAACTGATCCATAGCCATTGGCAGTGTAGGTTAGGGCTGGGAATCACAGGGTCCCTCAGGATTCAATGCAATACACAATACATGGCTCTCAATACGATAAGATCACGACATGGATATGTCAACAATGTTTCATAAACAAGTTTCCTTTCTGTAAACAAGCAGCAAAATTGTAGCATTGTCACAAAATAATAAGTATTATATGTTATTATTATGTTATTATGAGCTAATGTGGAAGGGTGCTGCAATAACAAATATGAACTTGTTCCTGTTTACAACATGCCTTCATGGAAGTAGGATTATTGAACTGCTCCAGTTTAATGATCTCTTTTTGTTAGGAGGTAGACCAGTGAACTCCACGGCAGTTGGTGTTGCAGTGGGCTTTGGGATCCTCTTTATCCTTTTTACCATCGCCATTGTCCAGTTCTGCTGCAAATACAAATGCAAGAACTGTAAGAAGTGCTGCAAGAAAAAGAGTAAGTGGTTTTCCAAGTAAACACAAAATAAAACATGAACTCAGCACATGAGTTTTTTTAAATTAAAATGTGCTTTTCTCTCTTAGAACCACCGCTGAAAGACAGAGTTCTCATGTAAGTATGTCTTTAATATATTCTTTCATGTTACTATTCATTTAATGCAAAACTAAGCAACTAATTATCCAATCTGATGTGTTACAGGAAAGTGGGCCTAAAGAAGTCTCCACCTCCCTTCTCAATCAGCAGCTACATTAAACAGTAGAAGTGATGGACTGTGGTGAACTGGTGAAACTGACTGTTCTGCCACCTTCCCACTTAACACATTGCTGTTTTTGCACAACTTAGTTTCTTTTACATTGCTGCTGTTTATTATAAATGACTAAATTGGATTGTATTTCTCTTTTTGGATACTACTTTTGTGAAGGCATGACCACAAAATGGTCATTTGTAAATATTGTAACATTATTAGATGTTGGACGTATGCATTTTAACGCAAAATGAAATGTACTGCATAATAAAATATTATAAAGTATTATAACAAAGTATTGTTTTTGTGAACTTATTAAAAAAATATAGATATACACATCAGACAGAAAACAGTGGTGGCAGAAACCAAGCTAGTAAAATCATTACAATTTCCCCTAGTAACAGTAGATAGTATATGGTGGAAACAACACTATATATAAGTAGACGTATAGTACCAGTAGTTGTATTAAAATTAGCAGTCTTACTAGAAGCAAAAGTTGTGTTACCAATATGACTAATAAATAGGTAAAAGAAAGTATAAGTATGATGTACTAACCATTCTTAAGCAGTATCATTTCACAGCCATATCACTTTTTTAATTCTAAGTGGAATCCCCCACATAAATGTACCTGAAACATTTGGCTTCATTGCCTTACTTCCCTTTTAATGGAGTGTTCTCAAAACCCCTGCACTAATATTATGCAAATTGTCACCAGTGTTGCATGAAATTCTGACTCTGGGGCCATTATATGGCTGTAATTTTAGCAGTAGATTTTTATGAGGAAGTTGTGTAGCGGTAGTACTGGGTTTTTATATATGAAACCAACATGTGGCATTTTTTGGGGTTCCTGGGTGTATACGGGTAATAAATGTGGTTTTTATCTGTTGCGCACTAACTGCATGGATTTCCTTATTTGTTTATGTGTTATTGTTGTGGAAACATGTCCAAATGTTCTAATTATAATTTTATTTTATAAACAAAAACATAGTATAAATACATTATAAATAATAATATTCACTAATAATAGGAAAAGTCACAGACCAGCAGTATGTAGTAGGGCATTTAAAGTAAATGTCAGACTCTCAGTTTATGTAGGCGGCAGCTGAGAGGCAGAGAAATGCCAAAATGTCCAAACACACATAAGTGCACAGTTTCCCTGCATGTTACCCCATGACAGTTTCACTTCCGGTGTTTGCTGTCAGTTTTCAATAACTCAGAGATTCAAGATGAAGAGAAGTCAGCCGCGTCTCTGTGGTGCAAACTTCCTTTCCCCACAAAATAACGCAGTCTTCATGATTAACACTCGAAAATCAGCCTGTTTTCACAGAGACAGTGAATACTGATCATGGGCCTGACATTTCTCTGTAACATCAGCAGTGGTTAAACTCTACATCACACAGAGAGATTGACATGTCATTCATGTTAAAGTCCCGCCCCTTTTCCATCAGAGGGAATGATGATAGAGAGGTCAACATGGGGAAAGTCTCCTCCATTTGTACTAAAGTCATATTTGTTTTTGTTCTGTCCATTATATCCGTATGAACTTTTTGAGAATAATATCCATATGACTTCACCATGTTGTTATTTTTATGTAATCCTTTATATTGTCCTCTGTTATTGTCTTGATTACAACACCAAATACACAGATTGGCCCCCGAACAGGTACAAACTGAGGTGTTTTTCCTGTAGCCTGACACCACACTGATTAGTTGTGGTTGTGGCAGCGTCTCTTTAATGTCTTCATCTTCACAGTCATGAATGTTTACAGTTAACATGTCATTTTTGTGATATTCCCCAGACTTGTTTAAACATCCACTCTCTTGATCTTCCAGATTTAGTGAAGAGGCATCTGAGTGGCAGTTCAGTCCCACTCCACTGTCCTCTGACTTACTGAGAGTATCACTTCCCTCATCTTGAATAGGGTAACTGCAAAGGGCGTCTTGCGCTCCTATGCTGCCACACCCACTGTCTTCTTGTCTGGTGTTGTCAGAGGTGGACTTGATGCTAACTCCGCTGTCTGTGCTAGGCCTCCTGTCCTCTTCGCCACTTTTCTGGTCGTTGATATAAGTTGTAGGCAGATTTTTTAAAACATGTTTCACTTCTGTTCCCACACTGGACAGGAACCAACCCTTATCTGTAACAATTTCCATAGTCCCCTGTTCAATAGATAGCGGACTCCACTCACAGGCAGGGGATTTCTGAAAAAAGGGTAGAGCAAATATAAAAAATCTGTCACTATCTCATGTTAAATAACAAGACTTTCAGCCATCCTGTTTTTTTTCATTTAAAACATCAGACATTTTACATTTTAGTTTCGCTTTGTACTCACAAGAAAAACAGGTGTCTTCGCTGGTCGCTTCAGATAAAACAGAATAAAGATGGCGATAAATGCAGCTATGATCAGAGCACTCATAACAGTAAGTGCTACAACTGCAATTATGATCCATTCTGTAAAATGACAATACCTATTAATATACAGACTCAGACAGAATTTTCTCATGAGGAGATAGGAGACAACATCTTTCACCTTGCTCTGGTAATACAACACATTGTTCAGGTGACATGCGGCTTACTACTCCTCCATTTCCCTCTATTTTGATAGTAACGCAGTATTCTTTGCCCCAGCGTAAAGAGGTGAACTCTATATTCCTCTGATGATCCCAGATATCGTCTTTGAGATATGCAGTTGTAGTCTGTAATGAAAAGATAAGGCACATGTTAGACTTGTTGAGGATTGTCCACTGTCCTGTGTTTTATTAATATTTGTTTTACCTTATTTTGCTCCTTCTCTACCAGATAGACTGTATAGATTATTCCAAACAGAAAAAGTTTTTTTAAAATAGGTTTTTGGTGAATATGGACGGTAAGAGTGCTTGAAGTAGCCCACATAGTGAAAGAGGGGGGCTGCAGGTCACCTGTAAACAAACAAACATTTTACTTAGAACACTGGCTAATCTTCTAAAAATGTCATTTGAATCTTACTTGAATTAGGGAGTATTTTTTTTATGAGTTTCCACTCAGAATGGGCGCTGCCTGCTTCCAACTGAACTCGAACTTTGTAGGATCCTAGGTAATCTTCTATTCGGTGGCTTAGGTCACAGAAGTTCTCAGTTATTTTAGTACACTTCTTAACCTCTGTCCACTCTCCTCCGTACCTAATGGACAACACCAGTGAAAATGAATATGTGCTTTAAAAAAATAGTCTTTGTTAATAGGTTTTCTGTTATGTGTTGTTTAAACTTACGTTCCAAACTGTACATTGTACCGCACATCTGAAGGGGCATCAGTTGGTTTGTCCCAGTATACAATCACCTCTCCGTCCGAAATATTCACACGCAAGTTCTCTAGTGCAGGCAACTTTTGACCTGTTGACAAAGTGTTGATTAATGCTTTTGTTGAATGATATTTTCATTTATATCAGTGGACAAGGAAAATGCGTAGTTTTAGATCTTGTATCCTATTTGTGTGTGTGCACTGGAAACATGATTGTTAAGTAAGGCATAACACAGAAATAGGACGTCAGGAAAAGTCCCTGACTTTGTGATACTGCTCTTGACTTAAGGCCATAGTTTAATATTTTAAAAGTATTGTTAAATTAATTCCATCATTTCCTATTGTGCTTACATTGATAAAAAAATATGTATATGAGCAGTGCACAATATTTTTTTCTGGGTAATGCACCGTTACTGCACTCATCATGTTAAATACACATCACTGCATTTCAAAGTAAGAGTTTTCAAAAACTAAAATTAACCAAATAAAATGTCTACCTGGAACACAGCTCACAAAGACCACTATGAAGAAGATCAGGATGGGCGTCTTGTTGGTATAATCCATGTTTTCCCTTTGAGTTGTGATAGATTGCGTAAGAACATTATCCCCTAAAAAAACAGTCCATCTGCTTGTAGATTGTGACCCTAACTATCCTATCAGTGATCCACACAAAGAAGACAAGTTCACCTCCTATTGTTTTTGATATTATAAACTACACCCATATGCTTTAGTTTCTATCTCTCCTAGCTCCCCTTCCCCCGTGCCCTGATGCATTTCCTGTCAGTGACGTTTGCTCAGACTTTTAGCTCTCTCCTTCCTCTTTTGTGTTTTCCCCCTATCGTCACCACACACAAAGTTCATGACGTCTGAAAACTTGCCATAGGAGTGCAGCTTTTCTTTAAAAATGTAGATGGAAATACTACTGGATGAATACTTATTGACTCAGACTCACTAAAGGAATGCAGGGAACTTCCAATAAGCACAAAATTCATTGGTTAGTAAGAAAGATAACACATAAGGTACTTCTAATTATAATGAAGATAACACATGAGTCACTTCTAATTATAATAAAGATAACATATAAGGTACTTCTAATTATAATAAAGATAACACATAAGGTACTTCTAATGAAATAGTTGCAAAGTGTGTATGTGTGTATCTTATTCAATCTAACTTTATGTAAAGTCAGATTGAAGGAGCTTCTGTGAAAAACACTGTGTCATTTCCCATTTATGTCCATCTGTTATCTGTTATCTTTTTTCTTGTAAACATCTGATGACTATGCTCTCCTTTTTCTTTAAACAGTGCACACTTCATCCTACTTGTGGTTTACATTGACTGTTTAGTCACATATGTGTGTGACACTGCAAAGTTTTGGTTCCCTCTAAATAGACCAGTTCACACCACTTCTGTCACTTTTGGTTTCTGTCATTTTAAAAAAACACAACAGCTGCTTAACCTATGGTAATCTGGGTCATTTGAAGGAAAGTCCTCAAAGAAAACCCTTCTTTCTAAAAATGAAAAACATATGTACCACATTGCCCCCTAGTGGAGTCTAAAAGATCAGCTGCAAACAGGAAGTTACATGGGAAAGTGAGAGTGCAGAGTGCAGAACTTTCCATTGACATTAACGTCAGCAACAGCATTTATACACCCAGATATTATGATAAGTGAAAGGTCATAGAAATCCATATTCTAATATTTCAAATAAGTCCATAATAATTTATTATTCTAAATTCTTTGTAAATATGATCCACTTAGGGCTTAATCTCAAAGTTATTCTTTCGATTAATCGTTTAGTTGTTAAGATTGTGAAAGGACCATGAATATGAAATTTTTTATTAAATCTGACCTAGAAAAAAGTATTTGTACTAGTACTATTCGTACTAGAGTATAGGCCTACTTACAGAGAGAAAACAGGGTTCACCAAAACACACAGATTTTACACATTTTGATGTAATTCTGCTCTGTCCAAGTCATAAAACCTTGTCCAAATAATGATTATTCAATTACTAAATAAGTTGGAGATTAACCTCCTGAGACCCGAGCTCTTGCATGGCACGCATTATTCATTTTTCTTTGTTATTTGGGCTGATCGGGACCCAATGTGTGTAAAAACTAGAATTATATTTTTACATTATGTAGTTTCTGAGAAAAATGTCCACATATGAGGACATTCGTTCTACGTTTAATCATTTTGACAGATCATTTGAATAATGATTTGCTAAAACTATGTATTAAGTGCCTGAACACAGCAACATTTGTCCTGAGTGTAAAAACAATTGTGCCTCTTGGAACAATGTGGCTAATTTGAAGTGCTGCTAAGAGATGCAGGAATACATAAGCCTTTACAAAAAAAAAAAAAAAAAAATCTGAACATTCTAAACTCTCAAAAATATTCAAAATTGAACATTTTTTTGCATTTTTGCTGTTCTTGTATGCTGTTCTTCTTAATCTAAAAATTTGCATTGTGGCCTAGACAACCCAAAACGTGTGGTCCACATATGAGGGCGCCAGGTCCCAGAAGGTAATAATCGATTAGTTGTGATTAACTTGTTTCAGCCCTAGATGCACTTTCTTAGACATATACTAAGCTTGTATTTCTGTTTTAGATATCTAATAATATTGTAAGTAAGGAGCTAAAAACAAGGCAACTATCAAGATTAGGCGTCTGTCTCATATTTATGTGCATCTATCTATGCACACATTCTGCATTTGTTTACAGTTTTGTCCCCTATTAATCGCTGAGACTTTTTGCATCCCATTTGCCTGTATTTTCAGTTTAGTTTTCTTTTTTTCTTTTTTTTTGAAGCCCATGCTCTAATTGCTTTATATGTGTAGAACTCATATATACACATACAAATAATAGTATTATTAATAATAGCCCATTTTATCTACTAATGTCCAAAGATAAACATGAAAACAAAGATCTTAGTAATTATATCTAAGCCACTCCCATCTTATGACCCAATAACCCAGTTATTGCAGCAGGTTAATGTTTGTTTTAATATCTTGGTAATTTGGATACAAGTGAAGCCTTGAGAATAACAGAATTTTATATCACTTTTTCTGGTCGACCATTTTTGTCCAGGTCAGGCCCCAAGGAGCCCAGCTGTTGTTATTTGAGTCCTTGTAGAGCGATGAAACCAACCTCTACCGTCTATTGCCTGCCATGAAACCAGTCAGACAGGTGGGAAACTAGAGAAGACACACCCGTAACTGTGAGGAGAAGAATGAAGAATGGAGAAGAGGAGGATGGCGCTCAAGGGGGGAGGTATTTTATGGTAAAGGGGGAGGGGGTAAGATTCACCTGTTGATGCTTGACTTGGTTGACTTAGTGAGAACAGAAGGCAGAAGGCAGAAGAGTGGTGAGGTGCCAAATATGGTGCCAGTATGACCCAGCTTCTGATCGGACCTACCTAAATTACTGGATTAAAAACCAGCCACTCCAGGTTCCACTCCCCTGTGTTCCAGTACTGCTCTAAGCCCGATGGCAAAGCATGACCCGGTAAGATTTCTCAAGATACATTTTTTTTCCTTCAAAAAGAGCTTTTATTTGGTCTTCTTAGTAAATCACTGTTATTGTAAAGTCTATTATTTGTACTGATGTATTTTTGTTGCTCATACCATTAACTATAAACAGACATCCAAGTTTATTGGTTGATATCCTAAACGACAATTTTTGTTTGTTGTTTCAATGAAAAAAAATATATTTTAGCATTGAAAATGAAGAAACCTTTTTAATATTTATTTCAAATTAACTGTAATTTTATATGTCAATACCAATTGACCTTTTGAATGTCATATAACCTCTTAATTTACAGTAGTCTTTCCTTATAATGGCCGACAGGCAGACTATGAAAACTAATCCAAGTGTATTCTACAGGGAAATATGATCTATATGAACTATACCTATTTCAGCCGCAGTGAAGAGGGCGGATGGTGCCTATGGGCTTATTCTGAAAGAAGACAAGGAGAGTCAGAAGAAGCTTTAGACTTTTCTGTACCATCCCAATAGATATATGTCTTTTGTCGTGGACAATGGATTTTCTCTTCAATTTTTTTCTTATCTGAAGAAGGGTCAAAAGTGTCATGTGACAGTGACGAAAATTATATTACCCAGCGCTAGTCAAAAAGAATACATTTACACAAAAGTATTACTTAGCTACTCACAATACAAAATATACAACTTTCTTGTACTGTGGCATAATGTAGTATTAATACAAAATAGAGAGGAGAACAAAAGGTCTAGTGCTGTAAGGAAATGTTTCTTAAAACTTAATTGTCACAAACCAGTTTGGGTGCATAACTTCTCTGCTGCTATTTCACAAATGATAGGTATTAGCTCAGTAGTTTACAGTGTTATCAATTGAGTTTATACACACCATATAATCTTAGTTAATCTCTTAACAAGGTTTGCTCACATTTATAAATAAGGAAGTTTTGCTGCCTTGACCTTTCAGTAAAATGGGTCAAAGCTTCTGCACGTCTGTTCCCGGAAGAATTATTAGAGTCATTTATTAGAAATGGCAGCTAAAATCAGCCATTGGTAAATCATATGTTGTAGATTAATTGCTG
This sequence comes from Periophthalmus modestus, assembly GCA_019594935.1. Lineage (NCBI taxonomy): Eukaryota > Metazoa > Chordata > Actinopteri > Gobiiformes > Gobiidae > Periophthalmus > Periophthalmus modestus. The sequence goes on from JAIEZT010000016.1 coordinate 20,207,434, forward strand.
TGGTGTTACTTTGTGTTCTCTTTCCAAAAGAATGTGCCAGAACAAGTTATATTAGTTGTTTTGATGAATTTGTCGTGTCTCTTCTGTCTTTCAGAATGAGCCTCCTCCTCCTTACTACTCTGCATCAATGTACCCCCAGGCCCCCCTCAAAGGCTGTGAGGCCTATGTGTATGGCGTGACGCCTCCCTCTCAACCTCGCTACATACCACAGTATCCACCGGTTGTGGTTGTGCCTCAGGTCACTCAACCATTACGTAGGTACCTATTCCTATGAAAGACACTCATAAATTACAATAATAATTTAAGCCTGGTTTCTATGCTTAGCTCCCAAAAGAAGAAGCCGTTGTTGTAGGAACAATGCACAATGTTATGGTGGAACAGGGGGAGTCTTTCTGGTGCTTGGTCTCCTGGCACTGGCCATATGGCTTGGAGGTACAATAAGTATAAACATACAATGGTAGAGCTTGTTTGGAGTTTTGATGTTGTCATGGGTTTTAGCTAAATTCCTATATATTTGACAGTTTTACTGAAAATTATTTCAGCTGCTGTTGGATTCTGTTTCTGAAATCTTTACTGACACCTTAAACTACAACAACATTTCATATTTTAGGCATTACTGGTTTGCTTCTCAATATTGTCATGGTGCCTTACAGTTTTTGTTTTAACTTAAACTTTTTTGCCAATTTCAGTCCGGTATGGAACTAGGATAGGATCAATATACTTCCATACAGAAGACAGCAACTCTGGCTATTCTGGTAGTGCTCAGGATAATTCAGTCTTTACAGAAAAGCATGACACTTGCCCCAACACAACTATCCACTGTGATGGCATAAAGGACTGTGTTTTTGGCACTGATGAATCAGCATGTGGTAAGTAAAAATAATATGTGGTTAAATAATAAGTACATTTATGACAAATGTAATTAAAAATTTATAATATTTAAGTTATACTTTACACTACATAGCTCACTCTATTTTCATTTTTAACATTGTTTCAGTGAGACTCGGTCATGGCAACAGACTAGAGGTCAGAACAGCAGAGGATGGCCGTTTCTTACCTGTGTGCTACAGTAACTGGAACAAAATGTATTCTGATCAGACATGTGCCCAGCTCGGTTTTCTAAGGTGTCTACTAAAATGTTTATTTCAGTCTTTATATTGTTTTATGCACTTTAAGAGCTGCATTTGGCCATGTGTATTTTATATAGTTTATATTAAGTTGTGTTTTTATTTCAGCTCTTATGAGACCAAAGTACTATCAGGATACTCGTCAAAGGGACTTACAATGACCAAACAGGACTCCAATGGGTATATCCAGGGATTGGCCAGTGTCACGTATGTGTTTTAAAAAATTATTATCCAATCCAATCCAACTTTATTTCTAATGCACTTTAAAAACAAGTGACCAGAGTGCAGTACACAACAATCATTTTAAAAAACACAGATATAAGATAGACAAATACAAATAAATAACAGCAGACTGTACACTATTTAAAACAACATATCAGTTATTATGTTCTAGTTTATGACAAAACTGTGAAGTTTGTACTATCTACACGTTTCTAATTACGGTATGTCATTTGCGTCACTAGTTCCTCATGTCTTGACCAACAGACTGTCTCCCTTCAATGTCAAGGTAAGAAGACTTCTTCTGCTGGCACTAAGTTTCCAAATCCTTATTATTAATACATAATTCTTGGATCTTTGTAACTATTTTAGAGTGTGGTCGGCAGCAGTCAGTCGCACGGATCATAGGTGGGAAGGTATCTAAATTGGGCGAGTGGCCCTGGCAAGTCACACTGCATAATCAAGGTTCACATGTTTGTGGAGGAGTTCTGATTTCTCGGAATTTTGTTTTGACCGCTGCACATTGTTTTCCAAAGTAAAAAGGCATTTACATGAGTATTGCAATATTATGACTACATGAACATTTGTCTAACTAGTGGTTTATTGCAGAAATGATGAGTCCAGTCTAGATGTTAGCAAGTGGACAGTGTATGGTGGAGTAGTGTCTCTGGATGCTCTTCCACAACCATATCAAGTGGCAAGGATTATAGTCAGTGAGTACTATAACGACAAATCCAATGATCAGGACATTGCTCTGCTCAAACTCGCAACACCTGTGGTCTTCAGCGGTCAGTTTCATTTGCTTTACTAACATAATATTTATATAAGGATTTACCTGATTTACTTTATGCTGACTATTGGCTGTATCAATATCAAAGTATTAATGCGGCTTGCCTCTCTAAACTTTGCAGACAAAGTTCACCCAGCCTGTCTGCCCACCTATGATCAACAGTGGAAACATGGGACCGAATGCTTTACCTCAGGGTTTGGCACTACTGATGCAGGATCAAGTATGTCTGATGAAAAATTCTAACAAATATACAGTAACAAAGAGTACACAAATAGTACACAAATAACACAATGTGTGCATACCTGTGTAATCCCTCAGTTGTCCAGGTATGATCCATAAAAATGTGTGTATATCAACTGGTTCTGTCTGTATATCAACAGGTTCTGTCTCAAAAAGTCTAAGGGATGTGATGGTGAAGATTATTGCCACTGAAGTGTGCAACACCCCTAAATCCTATGGTGGAAGTATCACTAAGAACATGCTGTGCGCTGGGCATCTGGAGGGCGGCAAAGACTCCTGTCAGGTGAGCAGCCTAAATGAACGTAGGCTGTACCGCATATGGTGATGAGACTTTGTAAGACAAGTTAAAGGACTCTTCTTTTCCAGGGTGACAGTGGTGGACCTTTGGTATGTGAAAATAATGGGATTTGGACCTTGGCTGGAATTACAAGTTGGGGATCAGGTTGTGGTGAAATGAATAGACCTGGTGTCTACACTAGAGTGACCAGGGCTCTTCCATGGATCTCCAGTAAGATGATGGTATGAGCCAAATACTCATGTCATTAAAACATAACTTATGAGTATTTTATTTTCTCTATGTAATTTTATGTCTTGTTTTGATTTACAGCAAGCGATGTCATGACCAATGGATTTGCCCCCAATTATAAGTTTCGCACTAAAAACCTCAATATACTATGTGGGAACTGCTTATTCTGTTCTTATAGAAAAATGTTTCTTTTATCAAATCAGATTATATCAGACAGATTATATTTGACATACAGTTTTCTTTTATTAGTGTTTAACTAATTGTGTTACTTTGATTGTGTACCTTTTAGTACACATTCATCAAGGCACTGACATTTTTACACATGATTGTATGTTATATAGCTTTTTCTGCCTGACCCTAAATTCAGAATGTATAATTTAAAGCGGGCTTTAAATGTGGCAGGATCTATTCTGTTGTTACTGAGCAAATCCAAACTACTATTTTATCTACTACCGGTACTTTATTTAACATTAAAAGGGACACTTTACTTCAGAGTGAAATAAGGAGACGTGACCCTTGGGTCATTCAGTTAACAGTTCCTAAATGTAGGGAATGTATGCACCTAAACCTCATGTTTCATACTGTGAATGGTTTCTTGAAGATCTTGTAATTTTATGTTTTTTCTATTTATGTGCACTATTATTAAATGTATGCCAATAAATGGGTCACATAAACTCACATAAAACTCACTTAACACATTTACTAGGCAAGGCAATTTTATTTGTATAGCACAATTCAGAATCAAAATCAGAATCAGAAGAAGTTTTATTGCCATTGTCTGTGAGCAGAGCTCACAGACTAGGAACTTACTTCGGTGATAAAGTGCACATAGAACACACACAAAAAAAACACACTGAATAAATACAAATACAAATAAGGGCATGCAGGTAGAAAATATATACAACAGCAGCATCAAAACAACAACAGTGCAACATGGGTTATTTAGTGACCAGTGTTATAAAGTGTCCAGTTTAGTGCAGATATTATAAAGTGTTCATGAGAGAAACAGCAGAGGGGAAGAAACTGTTCTTGTGACGAGAGGGTCTGGTCCTGATGGACCGTAGCCTCCTGCCAGAGGGAAGTGGCTGAAATAGTCCATGTCCAGGTTGAGAAGTGTCAGCTGCTATACGACCTGCTCACCCCCGAGTCCTGGAGGCATACAGGTCCTGGAGAGATGGAAGGCTGCAGCCAATCACCTTCTCAGCAGAGCACACAATGCACTGCAGTCTCTGCCTGTCCCTGGCAGTGGCCCCAGCAAATCACACAGTGATAGAGGAGGTGAGGATGGACTCAGTGATGGCCGTGTAGAACTGCACCATCATCTGGACCGGCAGCTTGGCTTTCCTCAGCTGCCGCAGGAAGTACATCCTCTGCTGGGCTTTCTTGATGAGGGAGCTGATGGTTGGCTCTCACTTGAGGTCCTAGGTTATGCAGGTGCCCAGGAAGCGGAAAGAGTCCACAGTGGTGATGGGGGAGTCGATCAAGGCGAGGGGAGGCAGGGGGGATGTGACTTTCCTGAAGTCCACAATCATCTCCACTGTCTTCTGGGCGTTGAGCTCCAGGTTGTTGCTGCTGCACCAGGACACCAGCCGATCCACCTCCCTCCCGTAGACAGACTCATCCCCGTCCGAGATGAGCCCGATGAGGGTGGTGTCATCCGCAAACTTGACCAGTTTGATGGAGTCGTGGCTGGAGGTGCAGCAGTTGGTGTACAGGGAGAAGAGCAGCGGGAAAAGTACACAGCCCCTGTCCTCCAGATCCTGTGCTGATTGTCCGAGTGTCCGAGACATTCTTCCCCAGCCGCACGCGCTGCCTCCTGTCTGTCAGGAAGTCAGTGATCCACCTGCAGGTGGAGTCAGGCACGTTGAGCTGAGCGAGCTTGTCCTGAAGCAGAGCAGGGAGGATGGTGTTGAACACGGAGCTGAAGTCCACAAACAGGATCCTGGTGTAGGTTCCCGGGGAGTCCAGATGCTGGAGGATGAAGTGAAGGGCCAGGTTAATGGCGTCGTCCACAGACCGATTGGCTCTGTAGGCGGTGTAGGAGGTGAAGGATTTGAGGTGGTGCAGGACCAGGCGCTCAAATGATTTCCTGACTACAGACGTCAGCGCCACAGGTCTATAGTCATTAAGTCCAGTGATCCTGGGCTTCTTGGGGACAGGGACAATGGTGGACAGCTTGAAGCAGGTTGGGACGTGACATGACTCCAGGGAGGTGTTAAAGATGTCCGTGAAGACAGGAGCCAGCTCCTCAGCACAGTGTCTAAGGGTGGAAGGAGAGACAAAGTCCGGGTACGGGGCTTTGCGGGGGTTTTGCTTCTTGAAAAGCTTTGTCACGTCCCGCTCCCAAAACTGTGAGGGCAGCGGGGGAGGAGGAGGGGTCCGAGGTGGGTTCGGCTGTGATGTCCATGGTGGTGATGGAGGTGGAGGAGGGGTGTGGGACGTCAAACCTTGCATAAAAGCCGTTTAGCTGTTCTGCTAGTTGTTTATTGTCTACAACGGGATGGGCTTTGGGCTTGAAGTTGGTGATTTGCCTAAGCCCTCTCCAGACAGAAGCAGAGTCATTGGTGGTGAAATGCTGCCTCAGACGTGTATTGTAATTTGCTTTAGCCTTTCCCACCTCCTTGCTAAAAGCATACTTACAACGCCTGTAGCCTTCATGATCTTCTGCCCTGTAAGCCCTCTCCTTTTCCCTCCTTAGATGCCTCAGCCTGGGAGTGAACCAGGGTTTATCGTTGTTAAAGGTCACCATGGTACGTGATGGAATAATACTGTTCTCACAGAACTGTATGTATGACGTCACAGTGTCTGCGTACTCATCCAGCCTGTCTGTGGCAGCCTTGAACATGTCCCAGTCTGTAAAGTCCAAACACAAGCGAAGCTGTCCTGACTCTGGGCACCAGCAGGAGGTCGGTCCCTGAAGTCCTTAGAGTGTGAGATGGTTCATATGGCACTAACATGTCAGAGATGTACTTTGGTGCTAGACCATAGAGAGACTTGTTCACAAGCAGAGCTGCTTAAAAGTCTGTTCTTTGAGCTCCAGGAAGCCAGTGCAGAGACCTGAGCACAGGACTTATGTGCTCGTACTTCCTGGTTCTAGTCAGGACCCGAGCAGCCGCGTTCTGGATGTACTGCAGCTGTCTTAATGCTCGTTTGGAGAGGCCAGTGAGCAGGCCGTTACAGTCTAACCTATAGTCTAGTATAGTCTAACCTACTGGAAACAAATGCATAGATAAGTCTCTCTAAGTCTGGTTTTGACAGTATACCTTTGATTTTTGCGATGTTTTTTAGATGGTAAAAAGCTGCAGATGTTATTGATTTGATGCGGCTGTTAAAGTTCAAGTCCATTATTACCCTTAAATTTCTAGCCTGTTTTGAAGGTTTTAGAGAGAGAGAGACCGGAGGTGACTGCCAACACTTTCTCTATGTTTCTGGATACTAGGATATAGTCAGTGGTTGTCACGACAGCATAAAATAATACTGAGTTGGAAATAAGCTTAATAATATGTTTGTTTAAATGTTTTAAATCTGCATTCAGCCTATAGTCCTTATTTTTATTTGTAACTCCAGGAGGAAAAACACTATCTTGTGAATAGTGGATTATTATTGGTGGCCCCATGAGTGGTAAGGGGCCGTGAATCTGCAGATTTGGGAATGGCTGGATTAGTAGAAAAGCTGCTCTACATGGTCATCATATCACAAGCAGCCAAGGCAAGGCTAACAGGAGAGAGCAGACACGAGCGGCCAGCGTCAGTGTGGGTGCGTACGGCGCGCGTCAGAGAGGCTCAGCCACTCAACACTCAACTCCGGGGAGTTTATTCGTTTGATCTGCTGCTTTTAGAACGATAACGTGATAATGTGCATATGTTGGCAGCTGATTAAATATTGAAACAGCCTTTGGAAGAAAAACGCTAATAGTTTTCGGTAGTTTTTGAACATCTTTTTGTAGCCTACATCTAAAACAAAACAGGAGGTAAGTGACTGAATGGCACAACAAATCTTAATTTCTCTAAACGCGTAGCTGTATTGTAAATGGAAGACGGAATGTAGAAGGCCTGCATTTATCCAGCTGTTGCAGATCGTGTTTCCGCGTTGTAGTGTTTTGTTGTATTGTTTTTCCAAACTTGGAGAACCATGTATGCCATCGCTGGTGACAGAGAAATCTACAGGTAGTAGCCCAATCTAGACACTGTGGAATATCACTTTGCGCATTCGAGTGTGGCATTTTAGACACAACAACGTGCGTAACGTCGTGCGCGTGGACTGGAGCGTTGATGGGATTTTGAGCCCGATATGCGAGATCCACCTTGTTAGACCTATATATTTGACTTTTATCTGATGTGTTTACTTGTATCAGTGTGAGCTTCAGAATGGGAGAGGGCTGTATTTCCTCCTGCTAATCCTGACCGACTTTCAGGGAGCGCCACACCCCTGTTCGTGTCTGTGCGTCCAGCTCTCCTCCGCGAGCTGCCATTGGCCGCACGTTACTATGGAAATAGATGGATACTACATGTCCTTTAGCCCATCGAGGCTGATGTAATGTAAATATTTACCCCGACACTTTAAAACTGGTCCATATACTACGTGTCATAGCTTACTTTTGTGGTGATTTCTTTTTGTGACATTCCAGGCTTAGTTGAAGTCATCTTTTAGTCAGGGGGCTTGTAAATATGGATTGGCTAGCTGATATGTTTTTAAAAATATGTTTTTCCCTTTCTCAGATGCCTTCTTTTATTAGCAGTTTTATCCCACTGCATGTGTGTCCTCATTGCCCCCAGCCTCTCCATTGGACGGCCTGTTCTTTGTACTCTCTTATTAGACAAAGTGTATCTGTCTGCTCTCCTTGCACTGTCTTGTTTTTTTGCCTTTTCGCTTGTTGCTTGTTTCCTCCCTAGTGACCTTTCCATGCCCTTAGTTAGAAAAGAAATCTGGCCCTGTGGTATGTAAACTAGCTCCTCTCAGGTAATACTTGGGTGATTGTGAATAGTGAGGCACAGTTAGACCTTTTACATCTGTCTTTATCCTAAATAAAGATGCGTGCCACACTGTCCCACACACTGTCCCACTAACAGAGTTGATACCCGATGACTAGGTCTATGTCAGTTGTTCTGGAGCATTGATTGATTTGAATAATTACTACAACTCTGTCCAGATTAGTTGAGATATAGGATTAGATATGTAATTACAGAGTAAATAAGCATTGCATTCAACATCACAGATAACAAGATTTACACCAAAAACTAATATTAGAAATAGCATATGCCTAATTGAAGGTTTCCTCTAAGATGACATTGTTGTGTCTTATTTTTCCTTAGGCCCTTCCATTTTAGGTCTGGAAGTGTGACACCGAGAACTTGAGCTCACTTATTTATTTATTGTGAATAATTTTAAATGTAAAGAAAAAACAAGCAAAAAAAAAAAAAAAAAACAAAACAGAGCATCAGTGCCGGATGGTGCCTCCATAATGGCCTATATTTATAATTGTTGTGAATAGTAGTATTATTTACATAACGTTTGCTTTGGTGATAGACGAGATGTTTTTGGAGGTAAATTCAGATTCGTTGACCTTATATAAACTTGCAACACATAGTGACAAAGAGCATAACATAGGAGAAGGAGACGGGGTACAGGGTTGAAAACATATCATTTTGATTGGTGTGCGCAGCCTGAAGTTTGATTTCTATTGTAAGTGGCTGCATTCTGCTCTCCTCTTCTTCCCCATTATGGTACATTATGAGCTCTATGTTCTGTATCACTCAAACTGATGGAGGCAGATGAGCAGCAGATCAAATTAAGGCACTCATGCGGTCCATCTCTGCAAAACCCTCTAAATGGATGGAGGCACTGACAAACAGAGTGCATTTAGTACCATAGAGGGAGCACAAATACCCACAGATTGGTGCTTATTATTGTAGATATTATTGTAGATCTAGAGCTAGAAAAGTTATTTCAAGGCTCCACCATCTCTTGTCATCACCTTGTTTTGTTTTGTTGTTTTTTTTAATCATTGCTTCCCACTCTTGTAATATCATTTCACCTATTTAAAAATCTATTGATGCCAAAACAAAAATGTAATGATAAATATGATTACTAATATTGATAATGGTCTGTAACATAATTAAATTAAAAAGTTACATGCAAATCCATATTTATATCCATCACTTCAAAAAGTATTACTATTCTGTGCCTGTAAACTGTGTTAAATAAATAAAGTAAACATTATGGTAAAAGTACTTTCATCATTTTTTAAACTCATTCAGATTACAAATTGTCAAGAATTTGTTAAATCGCTGATTTTAAGTCTGCTGCATGGTTAAGATAATGAGAAGAGTGTAAGCTGTACAGCAGTACCTGCAAAATGTGGGCATCTCTAAAATCATGTCTTTATTTAGAAACCCAGTTGGTTTACGCTGTGCTCAATCTGCCTACATGAAAATGGGCCAAGGTTGTGTGATGTCCGTTGGGAGGGAGTAATCTCTGTCAAGAAAAGGGGAACATGCATGCAGGCGGTGAACACACATCGTTATACAAGATGAAGACGGCTCCCTGTGGACTCACTGCTAGATTCCAAGGCTGTCTGTGCTGCCAAACAGCTTTATGGTATTATATAAAGATTATCAGACATGCTAAAGATCTCTAACTATTTTCATTTATTGTCTTTTTAACAGTTGCCATGGAAATGAATGTGCTTTTTCTGTCTTCCCTCTTCGTGTTTATATTT
>JAIEZT010000016.1:20222053-20332053 GCA_019594935.1 Periophthalmus modestus
TGTACCAGACATTTTGATTTTGACATAAATACAGTAAAAAATATGAAAATATTGTGGGTGTTTCCTTGGAACTAGAGAAGCAGACTTTTACTGTGCATTGTGTCTGTCCCATTACCTTCAGCAATCATAATATAATTTAATGTACAAGCTTTCAAAAGTTCATCTCCATCGACAAATGAACAGTCTGTATTTGAAAGGGACCTTCCATCCAGACGGAACATAAATAAAAGGTCAAAAGACTTAAGGCACCAAAAGTGAACATGTCGGCTCTTATAAGGAATTTCATGACTTTGTAAATGTGTAACCAGGAGAACGGCAACAGTGATTGAAGACACTGAACCGTGGCAGAGAGGGAGGATCTCAGGGCACACTCAGACTTACCACATTCACAAAGTCACACTTACAAGAAACAAGAGCTTTCAGGAGTCCAGGTGAGTTGAACCTATTATGTTTTCTGCAATTTGTTATATTTGCTTTGATTATGGCGCAAATTCAATCTTTTTTATTTCTTACTGAATGACTTAAAGGGAGATAGAGGTCAGCAGTGATTTGTTAAGTTTGTTTCATTCTGTGTCAAATAGACATTTTTGTGTTATTATATATAAAGTACAATATTGTATCAAAAGGTGCTTTACAGAGCCACTAAATCCGGAAAAATAAAAAGTAGCCCCTGTCTAGCATCTTTCACTGATCAATAAATAAAAAATAAATCCACCTTCAGTTAGCAGCTCCTGTCTGTTAAAACACAGTGGTAGCAAATATTTTAATTTTGTTATTTATTTCTATAATGGGGGAGTTAGTATTTCATAAGGGAATATGATTTACTCCAAGCTCATACATATAGCACTGTTGAATCTTAGCAATATAAGAAATTCCCTTTTCTGTATTTGTTTTTCTTGATTAAAAACTAGTAAAGTCTGTGCTTTGTTTTGTACTTTGAAGAAAAGCCATGTCTTATACTTAACCTCTAGAGTGTTCAAGGTCCAAGGTTAATAAGTACTGGAGCTATTTTATCAATGAGTAACTGTCTGTCATGGCCTATGCTCACAAGATATTGGAATCCTAAAAGGTAATTGACCAAAAGTACTTTTCAATGACATGCTATTAACCTCATACAGCAAGGTTTTAGCTGTTTAAATGGTTTCATACCTCAAAAAAACTTCACACTTCACAATTTTTTACAACCAGTTTGTCAAGACATATGAAGTTTTATACTTTAATTTACTTTAAAATAGGGTCTATTGGAAGCCTAAGCTCACTCGAGTGTTCAACAGAAAGAATAACTTAACCACAGCCCTAGATTGAGGAAATGCATAAGTGTTCTGTTCAAAGTAGTCTATAGTACCACTGCCCAAGCAATAACACTTCTAAACCCTCAGCCACTACTGATTGAGGTAACTTTCCACCTAAATCAATGGGCCTTGGGTTAAATATAAAAATATAGACATTAAAACATTAAAGTAACATTTACGTATATACTTTTAGCTCAACTCTTGTTTTATTATTTTTATTTTGAGTACTAAGTTTACTTCTGTTACATAGCCAGATCACAGTGAACAGAGCAACATGTCTTCTCCTCAAGGTAAGTCAAGTCTGCAACAGCTGGACCTGTAACATGTGGACAGCGCTCTATGTCCTGGCCCTGGTTTTGTTGAACTGTCTTGAATTATGTACTTGCCTTCACAGATGCAAATGTTGACCTTGATGCAGACTTTGTGTATGGTAAGAGAATCTCACACAATAAATGTTTAATAAATGAATACATGTTTTGGGGCATGTATTTATTCAGTCTCATGGAATGGTTGACTTCACAAGACAACCAGTGCAATGTTGGAAGGGACTAACACAGTATGTTATTGTAGATTATCATACTTTGCGGGTTGGAGGTCTGGTGTTTGCTGGAGTTATAGTCTTTCTTTCCATCATTATGCTGGCAGGTAACCAAGTAATTTTAGGTTTTGCAATATTATTTATAAATGTAGCTATTTTTTACTATGTTTCTCTTACTATTTAATGCTTTGTATGAATGTATTATTATTTATATTAATAAAAATATATATTTTCTTCCTAAGGAAACAAGCTTCTTAACTGTGGCAAGTCTAAAGTAAGTGTCATTGAGTTCCACTGGTCTACTGATCATCTGTAATTATTACCACAATATATAAGAAAGTATCTTCTATGACTCAACTTTTTGTTTCTGTCACCATATAGCCAAGACGAGATGTCGAAGAAGACTGAAATGCTTCTGCAACAAACCTGATGCATCCCATGTTGTCAATACCATTTGTTAAATGACGATTTTGTATAAATAAAATGTATAAGTGATATCTAGTTATTTGTCTCATCTTCATGTATTGCACCTTCAAACTAATCTAAACTGAACTTTGCTAAATAAAAGATTACTTAAAACTAGCCAAGTTAATGAACAGAGCACCACGTATTATTATGAAGGTAAATAACAGTTTTGAAATAGTTTGCACAAAGAAACTCAGAGAGCCAGCCCTGAATTAAACTGCACTAACACCACTTTTCCAAAAGATGGCGATATAAGCCCGACAAGACCCCTCCAGACCGGGACAAGGGAGGCGCACACGTGCTCACTGGGTGAACGGGCCACATGAGGGGCCACACTAGGGGCCACTGCTCCGCGGGAGTTTTCAATTACCAAACGCAAATGGGAGGCGTTTGCGTCTCGACTGGTAAGAATGTGTAAAATTGGTAAGAATGTGTAAAGATTGAATTTTCTGGCTAACCAGCAATGTATTTCTTATGCGTGATATTCTAGGAGACATGTTGCCGTTTTCATGTTCAAGAAAGTATCATTTTTGACACATTTACACTGAGCTCCACACTAGAGATCTGTGCGTCCATCACGTGAGAGGCACAGTTAAATCTGAGCGTGGCATCTCACTGTATTTGCACCATCGCTGCAGAATGACAAAGCGCATTAATCATACCGCCACAAAACTGCGCCTGATTAATTATCCCTGTATAAATAAGTCGTTACAGTCAGAGACAGGAGCTGTCGACTGACTCATTCCCAAGGACCCCCCACCCTCACTCCTTTTGCTTTCTTTATCATTCAGGATCAAGGCGTGTGCCAGAAATACTGAGACCGTGGCACAGCAGTGAAACAGGCGGTTCTACCGGTCCGGCCCTTCAGTGTCCACATCAGCCGATTTCCATGGAGGTTACTGTTGAGGTAAGCATGAGAAGCAATGTATTCCACTGTTCACTTGAGCTGATAACATCAGATTAGTACACAAATACATGGGGCAGGTGTGAGAGACCAGGGCAGAACTTTTCCCATAAGCATTTTGAGCCTCAGAGTCATTTGTGTACTGGTCTTCCTGTGGTGCTTTAACCCCGTCACTCTATTAAGTCTGCAGAGCAGAGGAAGGTACCACGCACACACCACAATAAACTTATTTAACTGGTTTTAAACGTAGAACTAAACCCTAAGTCTCATTTATAAGACTTAACATGAAATTCTTAAAAAAATGTATATGGAAGGACAAAATAAAAAACATCCGCACACTCACTCAAACTGGCTCAGGTCTTATCTCTTATCTCTCAGCACATATCTCCTTTGCCTCATCTCTGAAAGCCCCAACGCATAGAGTTTAGAGTTTTCAGACTGGACCACTCATTTCCATAACAGCGCTGTCTCTCTATAGATCATGAACTTAGCATTAAAAGTTACATAATTGTACTGGTCTGGACCAAGACTAAGCCAGGTCTAGGACTGTAGAGATGATATGACAGAACCCAATCCACAAACCAGCAATCAGAAACGTGCATCAAAGAGGTTGAGACAGGAGCAATAAAAAAGTGATGATGAACACAAACAGCAAAGTTGGATTCATGTGACATCACAGCACTCTCCTCTTCCCACAGTTTAGGACTGAGGTCAAAGGCAGGTCAGAGTTCTATGGTAGGCCTTTAGTCAAAATGCAGATCCAAGATTCAAAGCTTTATTTTCATATGTACTAATCACACTGGGTGCCAAAGTATGAGACAAAAAAATTGACATACAGGAGCGGAGTGAGCAAACACATTCGCCGCAGAGAGCGCCATGTCAGTGTGGTCAAAATGTCAGATATGGTCAAAACCTGGTTTAATGTTAATATCTGTATAATGAAGCTTATCCACATGAAACAAAAAAAAAGAAAAATATCTTCACAGCAGCTTCAGAAAATGGTTCCAGTGTTCAGCCCCATAGATGTGATTGTTGTCAGTAGAAGGGACTTTAACCCATTAGAATTAATGATGAGTTTCAACATTTGTGACTGGCTCTACAAAGTTGCCATATTAATGTTATGGCTTTGAACTGACAAAAATCTGTTGAATAATTGTACTACTTTCTGAAACTGTTGTGAAGCCAGAACTTCACTTCACAGTTTATTTATATTGATAGGCCTAGTACAAAAACATAGATATTAACCATAAATCAGGTCAACAAATCTAACAGTTAAACAGCAGAATCCACCATAGAGTTTGGACCAACCATGTACCTCATTTTCTTACCTATGGGCACTTTAGGGTTTTGTGATGTCACACAAACACAGCCTATTGAATTGAAGCATAAGAAAAGTGATTATAAAGACTCCTCTTCTTCAGTAACATGAACTACTGCTGGAGTTTGCATTCTTGTGTCTATAAATTGTGTGAATGTGGAAATGCTGACTGCTCTGATCCACAGGTGCCAACAGTGACCGCAGCCCTCAAATGGTGCATTGTGCTCTTTTAATGATAACATCTTTAATTGTGACCACTGGGTGTCACTAGATATCGCTGATCATTATCTCTGTACCCTCCTCTGCCATTTTCTTCTATTCAAATTAAAACATGTATAATGAACACAAATCTTGCATAGAGCCAACACATTTGACCATTTTTTCCTATATATTAGACAGACTTGTGATGTTTAAGGCGAATTTGAGTCTCGCGCCCTGTTAAAAAAGAACATCGAGTCTTTGGGTTGGTCCCATAGAGGACACCTCCTGTGGTAGCCATCTTGGAAATGGCGATATAACACTGGCATGATGTTTTTGTCTGTGGGCATCCTTCCTATTTGAGATAACATAAAAATTCCTCATGTATTTGCTCTGGCTTTCATACTCAGTCTTTTCCACTTCAATCTGGTTGCGTCGCGCCTTCTCAACCATGCAAATAGGCTCATTTGCAAACAGGAAAAAAACAAATGAGAGGGAAAAATGGAGAGTTGAACACCCAGTAAAAAGAGTCCCTCCTTACATGCACCTCCTCTGCCTGCTGCCCCATCCCTCCATACCCTGCTCAGCTCATTTGAATAAATTAACACCCCCTGATGCTTAATGTCTATGTATGTGCACGCTCATGTAATATTCACATGTATGCAGCCAGTCACACCTTAGAGGAGGAAATGTACTAAACACATGCTCTCTTGTGATGTGACGAAACACTCATGACAAGACTCTTAATACGTTTGTAATTATAATGTGCAGACTTTAGTCGTTGTGTCTTTGTCAACCTTAAAGACTAATACAAGTTGCTTTGTTTCTGAGTTTACATAAACTTGACTTTCAGATGTGTCTTCATGTTTTCTCTTCACAGTTCAGACTATAGTATTGCTTACGCTGGTTGTGGCAAATACATTATCTTTAATATGATTCCCCCTCTTTGTATTTTGTGCTTCCTTATTCACTCACTTCCCTCCTCAATCAACAAATGCACACCTCCTGTTATCTTCTCCTTTATCTCTAGCCAACCAGTGATGGGGCAAATCCTGGAAGAAGTCACATGGCTCGACTTTTTGAAGTTAGCTATAGTCTAGTGGACTCCAGGACTAGGATGGTGGAAGCCCAGTACTGGCCCTCTCTGTGTGTCAGGGACCATGACTGTCATTAGCTGACACACAGTACAACCTGCTTTGTGCTGTCAGGCCCACTCACATCAGCTCTGTAACATCAGCTCTGTAACCAGCTCAAACCCTGACACTCACTTCATGTGCTACTGTAAAATACTGCGGTGCTGAGAGCAGCCTCACTGTGTCAAGTGTGAAAATGAATGTCAAGATGCACAGAGTGTGGGGACAGTATGAATTAAAGACATCTAAACAAAGATGTCCACCTTAGAGCTTCCACATCTATATATCTTCTGAACTGTATTAAGAATTGTGTGTGTGTGTGTGTGTGTGTGCGTGTGCGTGTGTGCGTGTGTGTGTGTGTGCGTGCCTGCGTGTGTGTGTGTGTGTGTCAGTTTGTATGAGAGTGGGTGTCTGCTGTCCCACCTGTTACATAATGGAGGTCAAATACGATGTGCTTCCATACCTGCCACACCACAATAATTAATTCATAGATTTTGGTTAGCTAGAGCGTCACACACGTACAAAAAGGTTTGCAATGAGGACAGAGAGATTAAGGCTTGAATGTTGATATTGGAGTAATTAAAAGTGTATTGTCTAAGTTTTCTAGTGGGGGGTACACCATCTGCTTTTCTCCATGGAGATATTATAGCTTTGCTTGACATGTTCCACAGTATGGCATTAAACTAATTTAACTTATTTAATCAATTACAGATGTTATTACTAAAACCATGCACTCAGACTGTCAGGTGGTCACCTCTCCACAGATCAAACCTGCAACCTGGCCTGGTGTTGGTGGTGTCACCAGACTGTCTCTATGAATATAAACGTTTGATGCCATACTGTGGAACACTTCATGCAAAGCAATAATAACATCTCCATGCTGAAAAGTTACATGGTGCACCTTTAAGGTGTGCTGCACAAAATGTACAGAACCAAAAAGAAGTTTCCTTCTGCACAGTCAATTTACATTATACTCCACAATGAAGAAGAAGAATTTCTTTTTGTTTGAGCTTCACCTTAGGGAAAACAGCACTAAAATACTGAGAATTGATAAGTAAAATGCCCGTTTTCTTTTCTCGATGCGAAGTAAGGGAACTTTACGAGGCGCAGCGTGCACAGAGGAGCTCGGCACAGTCCGTCTAGTAGGTCCGTGTCTTCGTCTTTGCTGCACGTCTGTGGCTTACCTCTCCACCACGCCATAACACTGGGGGTGCGGGGGTGGGGCGACGGCAGCTTGTCCCGGTAAGGGGAGGAGAGAAGAGAGGCAGAGGCGGTACTTTTTTCCGCGGCTCGTTTCGCGGCGCTGGAGATTGCGGGACCAGGGCTGGAGAGACAGCCGGGGAGCATCAGCACATCCAGCACAGTCCTGCCTCGCCTGGACCGACCCCCTCCCCTGCTCTGTGCACTCTTTTTGGGGACTGCACAACATTCCTATGAAATATAACTGCTTTTAATGGCATGTGGCTTGTAACTTTACTTCTGCTGTATTCTTTACAAAAAGGTAGGTGGAACTTTCCTAATCATCTTATTAAGACATAGTTTGATGCTGAAGTTATTGTAACTCAGTTACGCCTAAACTTTTCAAGCATTTTAACTATATTTAGCCGTGCGCATTCATAGATTTATGGATTCTCACATTTTTTTATATGGCTTCCAGGGCTCCGCCAATGATGTGTTTTAGCCTAAAACCATCACGAACCTATGTTCTTATCAAAAAATCAATATCACTGTGTATGACTGCAGTGAAAGTCGCGTATGTTTGAAGAAAAGAGAAAAGGTTTGGCTCAAAAGGGAAAGTGGATCGTATTTGTGTTTTGCATAATGAATATGGAGACGTCGTGAATATGGAGGCTGCTGAATAGGAGAGGCTGATAAGGATCTGCAGGCGCGCACGGAAACACTGGCGACCCCGTGCTCTCACTTTGGCCACAACTCGATTGTTTATCCAGAAAAACTCACAAGTTTCAACAAACTTGAACACACCTGGAAGCACTGGTGTCAAAACCTGTGAAGTTATGTGTGTCAGGTGCCTTTGAAATATTTGGCATAGATCTCTTACAGGTATGCACTACATTGAATGAAACACACATTAAAATATAAGCAGACATGAGAAGAACACGCATGTGTTAAGCAAAGATTGATGGAAGGCGCGTGGATTGATGCCTGGGACACTGAGCACAGCAAGGCTTTTAATTTAGAGATAATACGTCCCAATTGGATATTTAAAGACGTGGTCGTATATTACATCTGATTTCCCTGATTAAATGTTGTAAGAGTAAGTGTGTGGCGCATATAGTCAGTTGTTATCTTGCTCGGTCTAATTATTCATCCACCATTTTCTGTGGCACCAGATTGCACTGATTGGCTTCGCTCTAAATACTGCGGAAGAAGGAGAAGTGCTCTTTTTTGCTTTGGAATATTCTGTTTGTTTTACTGTCTATTGAACATTATTAATATTAACAGTGGATTATCGACTTTACACCCAAACTGTATGAGTATTAAGTACTGTAGGATACACGTTTCTCCCACTTCTGTGCTAGAAATGTGACAGTGACGCCCTGATCGTTGCGCTTGGCCTTGGCAGTGCCCTCTGCCAGTCTGCAGTTGTTTTGTTCTTTGCAACTGAATTATTATACAAATTTTATTTGCGCAAAACATTTGACTTGACGCTTAAATAATAATATCCTAATAACAAAAACCTGAATCTGAGTTTGTGGTCTGAGGATGAGCCAAAGGAGGGTCTGAGTCAGTGAGGCGGACAGTGGATGGGCGACATCCAATGGAAAACAAACTTAATATTTTCAATATTTTCAAAAACGCAACCACCTTATGCTGTTTTGTGAAGCTATTGGTGGCTAATTAACAAACCATTAAAAAGTTTATTTGACACATGCATGTGGTGCAGCTGTGCTGTTTCTGACTGGGTCCAGTCTTATATTGTCGGGTTGACATTTTGTGGGAAGATTCTGGCACGCAGTGAACTCTTGTCCTGTACAAAAAACGTACACTATATATATATTTTGGAGTGGGAATGGTTGTAGGCTGTGGTGATCATGGAGCGTGTGTCGCTGCGCTCTGGCTTCACGGGAGGCGGGAGCACACCTGCCCCTATGAGCGCGTGAAAGAGGGGGGCACACACATTCATGCTCTGGGACTCTGCTTGCCATTTTTATGGAGGGCAAATGTAACCCTGCAAAGGACTGAATGAAATGTTTTAGGCCTCACAGGCCACACACAGGCCTGGAGAGTCTTACATTTTAGAGCCGTTGAAGTGAGAGCGTCTCTTCACACGCTCGGGTTTTCAAACCAATAATATGACGAATAAAACATAAATTAAGCCCTCGTGCGCGTGCCATTTGCGTGGAGTGGGACCATGCCTTAATTATTTCATCAATTCATTTAATTCTGGTTTGATCCAGTTTCAATCATCGGGCCTTTTGAGCAGAGTGAGCCTGGTGAGCTGCTCTGCTCTTTCTGCCTTATTTACACCGGAATGACAGCGCTGTGACTTGATGATCTTAAATGATGTGCACCCAATCCTCTGTTTCCACACGATGTAGATGCTCTCATTTTGTTTATCATAGTGATAAAGAAACACACCAATTCATGTTTTCAACAAAAGGCTAAATGACTTCAAATACTGGATGCATGTTTGGTCACTATAAGAAATGTTACAATATGAGCTGTGCTCAGAAGAGAGACCATTAGAGTAAAGGGAGATAAGATGTGTGAAAGTTGTGTGTCTTTTTAATGGCGGCAAGTTGGCTGCTCAGGTCGTGTTCAGTAGGTCAGATATTGCCATTTTTATTGTATTGTCGCTGGAGTGTGCACTTTATTTTATGATTCGACTGTTACTTTGCTCAAGATTATTTTGTTTACTTCAAAACTTCGAAAGCAAAACTCTCTGCGTGCCTCAGTGGCGGAAGAGGTTTGTCGGTTTGAATCCCAAAATGCTTTTAGTCGACACAGGTTTTACGCAAAACATTTGCATGCTTTAATATCTCTTCCGCACAGTGGAACAGGTCTTGTCTATGCTTGAAACTTCTAACTATCCAAATCCACAGTTATCACGTTAATGGGGGGACTTTATTAATTCCACCTGTGCACAGGGCTATGTGAATATGCAGCTGTCTCTGTTTGTGTGTTGTTTACTCTCTTATTCGCAAGGCTTGCCTTAAAATAGTTACAATGCAAACGATTTGTCTTTGATTAAATACAGTGCATTTATGCCCATGCATCATTGGCTGTTCTTAGTTGGCTGCTGGAAATGCATGTTTGGCTGTAGTTGTTGACACAAAAATATCAGTTTGCTCTAATGAATTTAAGGGTTCAATCTGAAAGTTATATGACTTAATGTGTCTGCAGGAAGTGAACTGATGCAATAAAGAGAAGAAGAGGGCTTTATGTATCTGTGTATCTATGCACGTGAGGGTGAGAATCTGTGTCTCTGAATGAATGTAGATGAGACAGAAAAACTGCATTATGCATAGTGGTTCACCATAGGCAATATCCTTCTCTAGCATACATATTCATCCTTCATTTTCATATTGACTTGAACCAACAACAGCCAACAAACATTTGACTTAAAATGTAAATAGAGAGGGAAATGACTGGTTGAAGAGGCCATTAAGAAACACACATGACTGTATTCAAAGATGAACTTCCCAATTAGATTAACCTTTCACCACCTAAAAGGACTATTGTCCAGTTCATGATTGGGTACAATATGTTGTCTTCATTTGTGTGTTCTGAGGGTCAGGGTTGAGCTCTTGGATTTACTAAATGGAGAAATCTTAAGGTTGTGATTTGGGAAAATGCTGCATTGACAGAGGAAGACTACTGCTGCCTTTACACTGTTAAATTGCAATGCTTTTTTAAGTTTGTGCGCTTAACTTATTGGAGCATGTTGCAGCGCTCTCCATGGTGCTGAAAGAGCAAACTCTTCAGACTTGCAGCAAGTGACATGATTGACACAGATTTAAATAATAGAATGGATTGAGCTTGACCTGAATTTCAATTTTTTGTTTTTTATTTTTTTGAACACCAAGGATAGCTCCAGTTTTTCTTGTAGAATAGCACTGTGACACAACCACCATAGCAGTTTATCAGTATAATGACCTTATAGCACTCACTGAGCACCTTCTCTAGTCAGTCATGTGTCCTGTAATAGAACCTTGTGGCCCTAGGTCATAGTTCTCCACACTCACCACAAGCATGAAGATTGGTTAAGTCAGAAGTCTACCCCACACAGCCCTGTGATTACAGAGTGGATAGGCAATGTGTGTGTTAAATGTGAAAGGAGATTATGTGGGTTTAACTCTGTGTTTAACAAACAAAATCCCATCAATTCACTGTTCAAAAAAGACAAGTATGGCTGTGGGTTGTAGAGTGAGTTTTGTCCCAGATTCATTCATTCATGTTTAAACATAGATGAAACACAACGTGAACACCACGACGTTGCATAACCCATTGTGTGCTTTCTTTTATCTGCACACCCCACATATCAATGGTTTTAATAATGACAATACATTTCTGTTAATGCAGCCAATAGGGGAGAAATTGTATTAAAGTTTTTTTTGTTGTTTTTTTTTTTTTTTTTTTTTTTTTTTTTTTTTTTTTCTTTATTGGAGGCAAAGTGAAATAATGCTGTCTATACCTTAATGAATTTTCTATCTGGCAACCCCTCTTCCTAAATACATGCATTAAAGAGATAGGACTAATTCGGGCTTTGTTGACATAATCCAGGAAAAGGGATTAATTAAGTACCATTGTCTGAAAAGATTTTTCTTTAGCTCAGGGCATAGTGTCTTCCCTTGGCCCACAGCCAAGCTGAGCTCAGCACTTCTTAATACTCCTCTACATCCCCCCCATGCCTTCTTAATCCCAGTGAACACATGCACAAGCCCACTGTTCCCTAATGTGCTGCTCTAAAAGGAACCAGAGTTGCTATTATGACGTATGAAGTATCCATCACTGACACTTAATCTGTGACAAAGTCGTGTATGTCTTAAAGCACTGGACTATTTAAGGTGTTCAGAAACATGAGATATAATGAGCAAAAGCAACAGTTTTATGAACTCTTTTAAAACATGTATGAATGCAATATGAGGGTGTGCATTTTATCAAGTCACATGACCCTCCCTCCTACAGTGGGTGCACAGTAGCAAAGGGCTCCCTGGACACATATTAGATTTGACAGATTAGGTTAATGCACGCACAATAAGATGGATAGCAGCCCTTTAGAAGACTGAGGCAAAGTTGGGTATATAGAGCAGTGCAGGAGTACCGTAATGCCAGTTGTTGCTTATGATGTGTAGAACTCATTACCCAAAAATCTGACTCCTTATGTCATTGACATTTGGGTATCACTCTCATATCTTTCACATACCTAAATTAATCCTGTTTTCTTTTCTTTTTTATCAACAGTCAAGAGTGAGGATGTTATTTCTACGCGACTGTACTTTGTGAACGCCTCCCTGCAGCGGGTGACCTTCTCCAGCTCTGTGGGGGTGTCCCTGCCCTGCCCTGCGGGCGGCGCCCCCCATGCCGTCTTGCGTTGGTACCTGGCTGCCGGAGACGACATTTACGACGTACCCCATATCCGCCATGTGCATGCCAACGGCACCCTCCAGCTCTACCCCTTCTCCCCCTCTGCCTATAACAGCATTATCCATGACAATGAATACTTCTGCACTGCCGAGAACCAGGCAGGCAAGATTCGCAGCCCCAGCATTCACATCAAAGCAGGTGAGCAACCAAAGTGTCTTTGACTTAGTTTTTTTTTTACCTTTATGTTTAAAAATGTAACATTATACATCCGTTGTGTTAGTTAGTCTGAAATGCTTCAGGTTGTGGGTAATCATAAACCAAATTAAATAAAAATAAGAATATGTACCGGTAATAAAATATGACTGAAAAGAAAATTTTCCAAATCAACATAATTCCTACTATAAAATTGATTTTGCTTAAGAAGTTAGGGTTATGGGGAATTATCTGTTGTGTGGGTAAGACATGTGTATGTATGAATCCTGGATATGCTGGAAAGCATTTATGAATGTATTGTGTATTATTATTGGATTTATTCGCTCATGAAGTTCATGCCACCAAGTTGTGCACCAATCATTCACTTATACACACATCATATTCATAGTAGGCAATGTGGGTAAAGTGCCTTAGGACACACATTTTTATGTGATTGAACTGAACCCAAAAGTCAAATTTCTGTTGAATGTCAGCAATACAAAAAATGTCCATCCATCCATTTTCTTCTGCTTATCCGGGGCCGGGTCGCAGGGGCACCAGTCTAAGCAGGGACGCCAAGACTTCCCTCACCCCAGACACGTCCTCCAGCTCCTCCGGTGGGACCCCAAGGCGTTCCCAGGCCAGCCGAGATACATAGTCCCTCTAGCGTGTCCTGGGACATACCTGAAACACCTCCCTAGGGAGGCACCCTGAACAGATGCCCGAGCCACCGCAGCTGCCTCCTCTCGACATGGAGGAGCAGCGGCTCTCCTCCAAGCTCCTCCTGTATGACCGAGCTCCTCACCCTATCTCTAAGTGTACAAAAAATGTAAGCGTAAATTAAAAAATCTGTTCATGTTCAAAGTTAGGTCAATTTACTCCATAATTGCAGTGTGTTTTAGGTGTGTGAAGTATTGTATTTACAATTATATTTGAGATTGCAGCCGTACAGTGATCAGTCTATATTTATGATTTTTAATACTTGAATTATGATTTAAGCATATCATGACAATTGATTCCCCCATGGATACGATTCAGTCTACAAGTACAATTTATTATTTAAGTTTCTCTATTATTATCTGTATCAATATACTGGTTTATAGCACTATATGTTATAGCCTTATATTTTATGATCAGTCCAACTGTTCAGATCACATAATTATAATCATCTTATGATTATCTGATGATTATCAGTTTTATTCTACTTTATTCCCGTTATTCTTTTGCTTGTTGACATCAGCAAATTAATGAATAATTACTCCTAGTAGCAGCATATCACACCTAGAGCTTAGTGAAAGATCTCCTTCCAGTGGAGGGTCTAATTGACACTCACAGTAGGATAGTTTAAGTGACCTACCAAGGTCAAAACTGTAAACTTGCGTCATTGTCCTTATTGAGGTGTCTTCAACACTAGAATATACCTCATTGGCACACATTTGTTGGTTCACATGTAAATGACTGTATCCTTAGAGTGGTATAGACACAGAGACCTATATATCTACACACAAACAAGCACACTATGCACACCAGCCTGTGCACAGCTCATGCCAGCAAGCCTCCTGTCTCTCAGTCTCTCCATCTGTCCATGGACTGGAAAGTCCCCTAACCGCTCACACACAGAATCACACACAGAATCACACACTGAATCAGGCACACACGGAAACACACATCCATTTTAGTCAGGCTTGCTCTTTGTGTTTAGTTGCCAGCTCTTTGTCAGAATGTTGGGCAGGAAACATTTTGGAGAGTCAGCTACAGGGGTGGAAAGATATGCAGATTATTTAATTATTTGTTTGTTTTTAAGTAGTTGTTTGGTCACAGCTGCAAGGTAAAAAAAAAAAAAACTGTCCCAGTCAGATTGTAACATCATGTTGCATTATTAATTTCTCTTTTCTTTACACCAACACTTAAAATCACACTCATCTGGCCAGTGTGGTTCCCAGAGGAGCACGGTCCCTCCAGCCTCACAGTGACCTTATAGGCAGCTTCAATGCTGGGATGACCTTCTCTCCCAAATAATTACAACAATTAATCAATTAAATGCTGAGGCAACCACAACTCCACAGCTCCATAAGCATGCCTGATTCACGTGTGGTGCACCTCATTACCCCCACAGAGTGGTTGCCATGGGCGACAAAGGCGTGAGCGCTAGGGTGTGGCATGCCCCGTCTCAGGTGGTGTGGGGGAATGATGACAGCTGACAGCACACAGTGTGGCTCTCCCCAAAACTGAGCCCCTCCCCCATCCCCGGTGCCTTTCGTCTGTTTCTCCCTTCCCTTCACATCTTTACATCTCTCAATCCTCCCCCTCTTTCTCACCCTTTTCCACGCATGCTTATTATGCTCCAGTAATAGCATCAGCATCTGTCTGGCTGGCTCTATGTGGGCTGGTTTTACAGTGTGTTTTGGCATTCTTACTAGTCAGGTTAGGGTTTCTCTTTTAATTACTTTATATAAATAATTTGTACCCAGAAGAAACGCACCCAGACACATGGAGCAAACTCCACAAAGAAAGGTTCCATCATATCCATGATTTTCACCTGGAACCTCCTTATTGTGAGGTGAGAGAGCTAGCTAGAAAAATAGAAAAGGCAACTGTAAAAATCCAATACACAACATACATGACACCTGCTCATCTCCAAGACTTCTCCCTGATATTTTTGGCTTACGTGGACTCGTTATAGAATCATGTATCAGGGGGGGGCGACAGTGGCTCAGTGGTTAGAGCATTGGTCTCCCAACCCGAAGGTCGGAGGATCGAGTCCAGCTCGGACCAAGTTCTGTCGTTGTGTCCTTAGGCAAGACACTTCACCCACATTGCCTAGTATGAAAGTGGTGTGTGCGTGAATGATCGGTGGTGGTCGGAGGGGCCGATGGCGCAAACTGGCAGCCTCGCTTCCGTCAGTCTACCCCAGGGCAGCTGTGGCTACAATAGTAGCTTACCATCACCAAGTGTGGAGTGAACGAATAATGACTTCAGTGTAGCGCTTTGAGAGGCTTTGATAAAGCGCATTACAAATGTAAGGCATTATTATTATTATTATTATGTATCATGTTTTATTAAGATTTTTTTTTTAAATATATAATATCTGTACTTTACTTTACTATCAGATAAAAATTACAAATTTGAAATGCTTTAATGTCCTCTCTGTGTTTTTGTGGCTCACGTTATGAATAAGTAAATGCAGTATTTGGTTTTCCTGTCGTTAATTATTGAAGTGACAGTGATACAGGACTTGCCTCCCAGTGCGCCCAGTGCACCAGACCCGTGTTTTAGCTCGTTCCTAGGCAACCAGTCTGCATATAGTCAGGCATCAGTAACATCCTAATGATTCTGCCGCACATGCGATGGGGGAGTGCAATTTACACACAAATCAGTTGCACAGCCATTTGCATCTTGTTAAAAATCTTACAGGAAAAATATGCTTTTTAAAAGAATGCAAATGGAACAATATTTAAAAATGTTCCTTAGTCTGTATAGTAAAATATATGACTGAATGTGTGCCAACTGGCACTAGTATCGTTAACTATTGTTGATCAGTACATAAAGAACAGTAAGGTTTTGGTGTCTAGGATTTCTACATAAATGTTTAATGTTAGTATGTACTCTATATTTATCAATGATTGGTGATAAAATTTGTTTATTTCAGAGATTTGAAAATGATTTTTCTATTAGTACACATTTAAGTATGTTATTGATTAAAATGCCCAACAAAAGGAGATTACCAAGTTAGCAGAACATCATTTGCTTACAGTACGCTGTGTTGTATGTCCAAATGCATTGTCTCTAATCAAATAAATGAATAATTACAAATATCAATACATAGTTATTCAAGTTGAATTAGTCTGAACCTGCAGTGACCTTACCTGCCTTTGAACTGTGATTAAATTTGCATGTTGTGACTGACGTCGTGGCACCAAACACTTACAAGCTGTCAAGCTGATTTTAAACACTGTATGAAACCCTTATTGGGCTTTGGGGATTTTCCCTGCTATTGACAAGTGGCAGTGGGGTCAGTCGGAGTGTAAATAAATGATTGAAAGAATTGACTTGGCCACCAGAGAGGAGCCTTCTCAGTCAATGCGAGTTATTGATCAGCAGATACATCGTGACTCTTTAAGTGAAAATAATTTAAAAATGAAGACTTGATTGGAATTATTTGTCTTTTAAGACTGATTTGTGTATAAGAAATTAGACTCTACACTTCTCATTCCAGGGTGTGTCAGCGAGCCAATGTTATTGAGTGTCTCTGGAGAATATATTACTGCTGCTGTTAATTGGTTCAATTTTTCAAAGTAGCTTTATAAAACCCCAATCAATCTATTCAGATTTTGTTTTTCAAGTCCCATAGGCCAAATTCACATACACGTCCCTTTCATAGACAATAGAAAAAGAGAACTAGTAACTCCTGTTGTGAATCCAGAAGAATCAGACTAGGACTTGGCCAGTCAGTGGTGATTTTTTGGTTTAAGTTTTCATCATTTGTTTTGGACAGTGGGTTTGGTTCCATTGGACTGTAGTGGCAGTGGTGGGAGGAATAAAGCATTATTAATGACCAAGGGTGCTGGTCTTGAGGCGAGGTGTTAATTATATCATGGAAGAGCTGGAGAAAATTGAGACAGCCAATGCAAAAGAGGCAGTGTCCATGTCTGTGCATTGCATGTAATGTGTATATAATTTGTACATTGAAATATTGTTAATGTGTGTTTTATTAAGCAACATCAGGAAACTGTTCTATGCAAAATGCCCATTTCACAGTATGTCTTTTTAGTAGCTTTAGTAAATGTAATTGTAAATCACTCACCCAACTCTTCTGTTACAAAATTTGTTAAAAAAGTTAATTCACAAAAATGCATGTCCATGTCACTTTTCTGAGTAATGCAAGTGTGACTGGCTGAAGAGGTAATTTGGTTAGCTACAGGCCACTGTTTCCATCATTAGGCTTTAAGATTCATTACTATTATTTGTGTATACTGGCACCCATTGACAGTGTAGTGCACTACATGCCATGAGCAGGGAGTGTGTTTTTGATGCCTTGCGCCTGTTTGTGACAGGTCCATTGGCCAAGAGCGGCCCTCAACTCCTTCCCGTCTCATAGCATCTGCAGCATTGTTTTTTAAAAGGCCAGTGGTCTCTGACAGTGTATCCTCTCAGCCAAGCCTCAAGTCAACCCTCCTTACAATAACTGACTTTAATCACAGGCTGGTGGCTTTTCAGTGTCCATGTTTATTTTCATGTAGTGGCACTGGGTCAGGGCCGCCCCTTTCAAACATATGTAACTGTGTCAAATGTGTTATTTTACAAACACTGCTTTGTCTAAATTTAAGAATTTAATGACATTAACTAAAATAGTGACCATGCTTCTTCAGTTACTGCCTTGATAAAATTCTGTCAATAGAAATCAGACATTAATAGAATTACAGTTAGTTTCCACAGAACTGATATTAGTTGGTGATTTTGTTGAAATTCTTACTTTCCTTTCACCAACTCTTTCCTTTGGCTGCTATGTAAATGCAAGATGTATTTTACACCTATTTAAATGTGCACTATGTAACTTCTCTGAGGAGGTTTGCCCCTGCTTGATTCCTTGGATATGTTATTGCTTTGAGGTAGCACTCAGTGGTTAGAGCAGTTGTCTGTCAGTGGTCAGATTTTTGACTTGCCTGGGATCCAGAATACACACTTCTTCAATATTCTATGAAGATATGAGTCTGGTCACCAGTGAATCTCCCCGTTTTCAGATGGATGTGATTCACAGGTGAATTAACCAATCAGGGACATGCATGGACCATCCATATCAAAACAAATATGGCTGCTTACATTGAAAAAATAAATATCACTGGGGACTGAAAAACATTGTGGATTTCTGCAGAATTAAAGAGTGAAACACTAAACGTTTATCTGAGGTGAGTCATTTATCTGTAAATGATATGTGTCACTGAAAAAAAAGGATCTGATTTCCCAATCAAGTTTGGTTTGGCTTGAGACTCAACAGGGTGTGGTTACCAGACCAATATCCCTCTGCATGAAAAATAGAGATATCATGCTGGATTTGCCAAACAGTTGATCTCCTGCTCAGACCTGGAAGTCCTGTTGTTGTGTCCTTAGGCAAGACACCTCACTCACATTGCTTAGTATGAATGGGCAGCTCTGACTACAATAGTAGCTTACTACCATTGAGTGTGGAGTGAATGAATAATGACTATAGTGTAGTGTTTTGAGAGGCTTTGTAAAGCTTATAAATAAAAAGCATCATTACTAATGTTCCGCAGTGTGGCATTAACTGTATCTATCCCCATGGAGACAAACAAGTGACATTATTAGTCCAAAATTACAGATTTAATCTGTGAAGAGGTGACCCCATTCACAATAAGAATGCATGTTTTTCAAGGGATTTTTTAGCAATAAAAGTATCTGCATTTGTATAAATGCAAGGTAGATAAGTGTAATACTGTGGAATATTGCAGGCAAATCAAGAATACCACCATGGAGCTCAGAGTGTGATGGACTCAATGCCCGAAAAGTTATATAGTGCACCTTAAAGTGTTTGGTTGTAATACATATTAACAACAAGTCTGATTTTTGCAGTGTTTAGGGAGCCCTACACAGTCCGTGTGGCTGACCAGCGCTCGATGCGAGGAAATGTCGCAGTGTTCAAGTGCCTCATCCCCTCAGCTGTCCAGGAGTATGTCAGTGTTGTTTCTTGGGAGAAGGACACCGTCTCAATTGTCCCAGGTAAGAATTTGTGCAGTTAAAAAAAAGAAAAACAAGCCTGCAGCTGAAAACAATGAATCATGTAGAAAGTGTTATTTAGTGAAATGTACTTTCAAAGCAAATCCAGTGGTGGGACTGTGACAACTCTATATTTTATGCTGCAAATCTGACAGATTTTGGTAACTTTCCTTTCCTGACTATACTGATATTAGAGAAAACTCTAATATCAGTATAGTCACTAGCCTTTTGGAAAGAAAACTCTAATATCATATGGTCACTAGCCTTTTGGAGAGCAGTGTTTTGGTATGGGGACCTTTTCTATAACTCATGTTGCTTTTGAATTCAAATGAATGATATTGCAGTTTGTATATTGAATCTTTCCTTTTTGTGCTGTGTGACTCTGTCAAACACTTGTTATTAAAATTTGTGCCTTTGTCAATGTCTGTATTTTGGCTGTGAACCATTGTGTAATATTATAGAAATAAGTTTGATGAAATGGCTTTTTCTTGCCACATCGCTTGCACGTCACTGACTGACACCATTGTGGTTAATAGCTGTTAGAGGGATAAATCAGGCGTCACTTCTGTGTGTGTGGGAGAGAGGGAAAGATGGAGGTGTGTGTGTGGGAGAGAGGGAAAGATGGAGGTGTGTGTCGACTGGGCCGTCTAATTTGATGAGAGAGCAATGTGTTTGCAGGTCATCACTGCTGCATAAGCCGCAGTTCTATCATGTACTAGACTTTTCTTTTGTATCACAGTTATTGAAATAGCTTCTTAAGCAACTCTGAGTCCTTGAATTGGCAGCTATACATTGTTTGTATATGTATAAGCAACATATTGCACTGTCAGTGTAACACTTGATCTACAGAGCAATGGCAAATTGCAGGGTGTCAGATTAGACCGTTCAGGTCAGATGAGATGCCGTGCTCCTGCTACCCCTTATCTGGCTCTCTGATACCAAGCACCTCTTTTATCTCACTCAGTTGTGTGTGTGCTGTGTATCAGTGGTGTACCTCTTTGTATGGCCCTGTCCTTCACAGCGGAGCACACATTGATCCAGCGCAGCTGTACTGTGTGTATTTATGTGTGTGTGGCCTGAGGGGGGTTTCCAGTCTGGATCGATAAAGCTTGCTGTTGGATTCCCCTCTCTCTTGTCACAGATCCCTCAGTGTGAAAGTGGTGAAACCAGGGCCAGTCTGTTTGACTGATAGCTCTGCAAATGCAGTGTGTGTGTTTGTAAAAGCCACTGTATCATGACTGTGTGGTAAGAGCTCAGTGGGAGTAGGCTATTGATCAACTGATGGCCCTATTCATTAAAACATGCAAATACTGGTAATACTCAGACAAGGGGGCATGGACTAAAATGATGCAGAAAATGTAACTGTTAGTGTATGTAAGTATATGTATCAAGAATTTGCTTTTAATTTACGTTCCACAAAATAAATCTCTGCATGTGGTGATGCTGGAGTCTCATTTGCATCACTGTGCTGTCTTTCTAGTAAAGGCCTTTGTCATCATTCAGGACACTTGCAGACATGCAGGCCAAGTGCCTGTGTGCTTCTCACTATTAAACTTTGCCACACACCTATCATCCATCAATGCGTCCATCAGGCCATCCGTCAATCACTGGACAGCTCCTGGCGGCATCTACATCTTTGTCTCTTTTCCCAGCACACGAGATTCGCCTGTGGTTTGTCATTTATTAGGAACAGTTTATGCCAAGGTATTGGCCTGACAGGATGACACATGCCATATAGACCGCCATGTTGGTCAATAAAGCTTAGTTTGAATGGGTTTTGATGAAGAGGCAGGATGGTGTTAGCTGACAGCTGGCCTCTCTGTGAGGCGACCCTGCCGGGGTGTTGTGTCACTATTTGACAGCCAAATGTGTTTGCATTGAGGCCTGTTTTATGGAGCAAGGTGCGGTGGGGCTGAGGGAAGACAGGCAGATAGGCACACGGTCAAACATAAGGGGCTGGTTGTGTTGACTGGCTATCTTGGGTGTTACTCCCTTGTCATATCTTCAGTATCTTTTTAGACGTGTCTTGTCTTCTAATTGATGGTTTGCCGGTGTTGCTTATGGTTAGAAAATTTGCATTTGTTTGCTTGTCAGTTAGGGCACTGAGAGAGGCTGCTCCGTTGACAGATGTGTATGAAGACTTCTCCTCCTTGTGTATATGTGTCACTTAGTTAGTCTCCATCTCCTTCTCCAATTGGAGCTTAAAACAGTGTGAGTTTTATCTGGTCACCATGGTAACGGGTGCAAACTGGCATGCAGAATGAGGAAGGTGTGAGGATGCATTGGTGCCTGATTTTTATTAGCGCATCTCCATGGCTCAGATGTGCCACGCATATGCACACACAGAGGACACTCCAGCGTTTTAATGCACACTGAACAGTTAACATGACAGACTATTAGTGTATTTTTACTTTCACTCACTATGTGACTTTTTTTTGTGATGCCACCAAATAACTTCAGATCTATATACAGCTTTATCTCAAAGTTTTGTAAGAAAAGTATAAATGTGAAATCCTCATGGCGAGGTCAGGTGTCATGCACAGATTTCTATTTATAAAATAAGATGCTATTGGATGAAGTAATCAAAATCAGATATGTTAAAAGATAAATTGGCTTATTGATGAATTCCTTGATGGAGCAATTGATTTGTTGATTTGGTTGAAAGGGAGGAGATGGGGAGCGAGCTCATGTTGTGACATCTGGGTTTTTGCATCCATTGATTGAGGGTGTTTAATCCCCTTTCTCTTGCACACACAGTGGCTTTGTGTCTGTGTGATGTGTAGCGTCGCCAGTCTCCATTTTGTGGCCACTCTTTCTCCACTCCTCTGTACATCTGCTCTTCTTCATCGTGTCCCTTTTTCGGGAAGCACTTTCCTCAATCCAAAGTGACAAAGCATCATCTTTTGCTTCCACTCCATCAAGCTTAAAAGTTAACAACAGATCGGGACAAAAAATAGCAGAATAGGCAAAAAAGACAAGCAGCAAAAGTGGCACAAAAAGTATGACATGCTGAATTATGCAGATGGAAAAGTGCCATAGAATGAAAGCTGATGGTAGATATACAGCGGTGAGGAGACATGGACACACCAAAAGGTGTAGACGCCCTGTTTTTTTGCTGTCCCCAGCTCCCGAGGGACCGGGAAGGGGCCAGGAGCTTTAAGCTGGCTGTCCTCCCATTAAAGATGCATCCCATAAGCACTTTATGCCCTCACCCTTTTTTCTCCATTATCTTTGAGTCTTGCTTTGTTTATTTATTTATTGCTAGTAACAGACTATTAACAAATCTTTGCATCCTATAGTCACGTTTTTGGTGGAGAGTTGCTCTCTAGAGTTATAGGGCTGAGGTTGTGCACCGGGTGTGAAGGGGAAATGGGTAGTGTTTACTTATTGATTTGTGTTTATAGGCTGTGGTCTGTATTTCCCTGTGTGTCTTTTTTGTGCGAACCTGGCAGTGATGCGTGTTAGGTCGACTTATTTATTCAGCACTCATGTTTGGATGTTTTACAGAGAAAACAGGTGCAGGGCGGCTCTGAACAGGCTCTGTTTGAGACCAGAGTGTGCGTGTGTTAGTGAGAAAAAAAAACAAGGGGGACGAAGACAGTGGGGCATTCACTGCTGTCCCCCCGGACCAAGGGGCTGGAACGGTGGGCAGCAATGTGAATACACAGATGCAGCTTTCACGTAATCTTGTTTGAATACAGAGATGTAAAGATGGTGTGATAGTGAGAAGGATAGATAGATAATATAAATACGTGAGCAAAGATGGAAATGGCAGATGAGATGTGGAGATTGAAGGAGGGAGAGAGGGAGGGAGAAAGAGAGAAAGAGTGGTGCACGAGGAGAATTTCAATGGCACTCCAATCATGCAGGCAGTCTCGTTAGCCCAGGGAACATTTGCATAGTGCTTTGGCGAATTCATTTGGCCTTACTCAGAGAAGATGGCTCCCTTTCCTCGCTGCTAGTTAGTTATTCATTAACAGCACACGGCTAAGGTGTGTGAGAGTGCATACAAGAGAATTTGTTTAGTGCATCGGCTGCTTCCACCACACTGTGTAATCTGAACATTTCATTTTAATTTAATTAAAACAGGAAACATATGAAGATTTTTTATAGTAAAAGTCTACTCTCCGGTTGTTGTCAATGTGAAAGCGTCAATGTTTTACACATCAGCCATCATGATTTTGCTCAAACGATTTTGCTCCAATAGTGATGCGCTGCCTCTAGCTTTGAGTGCTAATTTGAAAGAAAGACTTGACATTAGTTATGGCAGCGACAAATAGGCATCATGATTACTCTAAAGAAACTTGTAGGTGTGACAAAACTGGAGAGCATAAATTGAAACACTTTTATGCTTACTGATAATATGAAGACTAGTATGGTGTTTTGAAATTTAATACAATGAATGAATGGTTTTGTTTTGCTTTTTTTTGTGCCAATAACGTTATACCGAACATTGCCATCATGATGTGTTTTTGTTTATGTACTTGATTATGCTAGTTAATATGTTTTTGTTCTCATGTTTTAAATTTGAATCATAAACCAGTCATAGGATTTCTTTTGTATACTCTTTTTACCAGTCCCAAGACAGCACTGTATTATCAGTATTTTGTAAATCGGGTTGATTTTAGAGAGACCTATTATATAATATTTTTTCTAGTGTGAAAATGCATTTTAAAACACAAATGTCCTGCAATTACAGTGTTCTCAGTAATATAAATTACATTTGACAAAGTATTGCATAATCAGAGGTTGACTCAAGGCTATGATGCTTTAGCGTGTTATTGTATTAATGAATGAGAACATTGTGTGAATGTGATATGCATATGTTTGTGTTTTATAGTCTTGTGGTGGGGGCAGGGCAATATGAGAAATATCCTGTTCCAACATATCCCCTCTGGAGCTGACTTAATGACCCATGACCTGAAGATGTGCATGCTCGAGTAGGATGGAGTGAGAGGGGAAAAGAGAGGTGCAGGGGTACGGGCGGGGAGAGGGAAGAGGAAACAAAATGGAGGAAAGAGCAGCAGAAGGCATACATGCAAATGCATAGGTAGGGATAGATTAGTCTACCTAAAGAGTAACATAGTTGTTTGCAATAATTGATTTACACTTGTTCTTTGTTATGTGGTTCTTCTTGTATAATGTATTTATACAATTTCCAGTATTTGGGACATTTTCACATACAGCACAACACGGAAAATGTGTCTACAGAACAATCCACAGAAAAGCAAACTGAATGCATGGCATATCTGTTGTATCTTTCCTTGGCTTTTCCATGTGTTTGAGTTGTGTTATTACTGTCTTACTTAGTTATGAAAATCGTCAAATTTACACCACGGCCACTGGATGCTAAATGGTTAAAGTACGATGACTTTCCAAGTCCAAGAGAAAGAGTGTTTTTTTGGAGGAACGCGATATTTATCTTAAACTTTTTACATATAAGTCATGCAGAATCCAGATCAACCACTCAGCCGCTTTGAATCATTTTTAACCATTTTAAAGAGACATGAGAGATGAGGGGGAGATTCACTTTCTACTAAATT
Source organism: Periophthalmus modestus (assembly GCA_019594935.1). NCBI lineage: Eukaryota > Metazoa > Chordata > Actinopteri > Gobiiformes > Gobiidae > Periophthalmus > Periophthalmus modestus. The sequence goes on from JAIEZT010000016.1 coordinate 20,246,918, forward strand.
TCTTTTCTTTCTTTCATTTCTTTCATATTCTTATCCGTCCCACCTGACCACCTCTTGTTTTGCCTCATTAATTTTCCTCAATTTCTGCTGTTTCCAATGCACCTTCCTCCTCTGTCCGCACTTATTTTCTGTTCTTACTGTCTATACCTCTGCTTTTGGCATTTGGAAAGTGCACTTCTTCTGTTTGTGTCTGTTTTGTCTGTGTGCAGTGCTTTTGTTTTACAAATGCCCTAGGCAACACAAGTTTCCTGTTTCTCTCACCCTGTCTCTGTACAGAAATATATTTAAAAGTCTCAGGTCTTCAAAGGAATTCTCGTCTTTAACCCTGGCCTACCTAATGACTCAGTCTCTTACCTCACTTGTTCTAATGCTTGTGTTAGATGTAGCACACAACTACTGTCTATATTGGACAGTATGTGTCTGTTTTTATTACAGTTTTACTACAGTTTATTTACAGCATATTTACTGGAAGAGGATGAGCCACAAAGCTGCCCTAAAACCCCCCTTAACATATGTCACAATAATAAGACATGCCACTTATTAAAACACACATAGTATAATCTAGTCATAGCCCAAATCATTCTTTTGGGATCCATCATTATGTTGTTGTATTTTGTGTATGTTGTGTACTGTAAACGCATGTTGTGCACTGTAAATACACACTTTCCTTAGTTTATTGGAATCTCCATCCAACTTTGCTATGACTAAGAATGCACTTGTGCTTTTTGTGTGTGTCCCTGCGTGTGGAGAGGGAGAGAGACGGAGAGAGAGAGGAAAATCTTTCTACATCTGAGCTTAGCTGACTAAGGCTCCCAGAAGACAAAGGAAGGGTGAGAGGAGAGCCGGAAGACTCAGTATAGAGGAAAAAGCGAATGTAATTTGAATCTCATATACATTTCAGTTGAAAGTCATTGTAGCCTTGATACATTCTCCATCGAGCAGGGCTCACCCACCCACTCTCATGGACAAAGCTCTTGTGTACGACCACAGATTGACAGTTGAGTGCTCGCTCTACAGCTCATTCATCCTTGTTGACTGTATCCCAGCTGCCAAGTTGAAAATACAATGCATGTCCGATGCAGTCATACTCTCAGATACATTACACTGTGTTGACTGCAGTCACACAAGCTTATCTAACCCAGGTACAATGGGACTGTTAACACCTTCAGATGCACTTTGGTCTATATCCAAAAGTATGCTGTAACAAACCACATTTTGTCTTATGTTGTTATAGGTGATACGTATTACTACAGTATTTTGAAAAATGCACGTAGATATTTAATCATCAGATTTCTTTATTAGAGTTTCTTGCTGCTGCTCTGAAACCCTTACCCCTTTGAGTTCACTCCTATATGCCTTATGTATTCTTATTGAAAAGAAAACTAAGACTTACAGTTTTGAGCTACAAGGTTATTGCTCAGCATTATACGAGACTGATGGATGTCTTTGGTGGATGAATATGCCATAAGATAAAAGAAGATTTATTTGAGAAAACGTCTAAAAATCCTGAAGTTTTATGATAAGTGATGAGCTGTTGCAGTAAAATCTGGATCTTTGTTGTCATTTACAGTTTCAAGTAGGTTTTATTCAAATATCATGAGCTGCAACCTGTAAGAGAGAGAATTTTATATGTTTTGTACAGGTGTTGATGTTAAGGGACTCAGAAGTGCAGATGGCGATGTTTACATTGTTTTTATTTTTAACATAAGTGTGGTCAATTAGTATGCACACATAATTAATTAACATTCATGTAAATCACATTCATATGCACCATTTAACCTGGTTCGAACCTGTTCAAATATTATTTGGGAAATTTGTCGGTTATTTTGTGGTTGTGTGATTTACTCTATAGGCTACTGTGTATGATAAAGTTTGTTTGAGAATTTGCCTGAAACCGAAACTCTATTATTTAAAACAGTAACCTGCCTGTGAATGTGGATGAGTTGGCAATTGCGAGATCATTTGATAAGCATGGACATGAATGTATATTTTTCTCTCCAGAAGTCAACAGTGCGTAGCAGCGCTCCACTAATAGGAAGAGTGGCTCTGCATATACGCAATGTGTTGCTGTGCAGGAGAGCACCACTGTACCACTCTGACTGTCTGTGTGCCCGTGCATGAGTTTGAGCATTCATGAATGCATCCAGAGATGTGCGTTATTCATGCGGATGTGCCTTTTCATGTTTGCACATTTCTATGTATTATAAGATGCATCACTTACAGGTACAAGACAAAAAAAAATCCTGATTTAAAACCATTTATGTCAAGTTTAGTTGACCTAAATGTACAAAAGATGGAGAGAAGGGAGTGACAGAAGTAGTGAAAGACAGAGGAGTGTTCTCTAGGGAGCTGCGCACAGCGACCAAAGAGACGTTCCGCCACCATAAGCATGTTTAAATTTTGAACAGGCACTTAAGAGGGACAGCACAGAAATGCACATTTCTCCAAGAGGTTTGGCGCTGGGACTTGTGGGCAAAGCAGTGATTTTTCTGTGTGTAAGAGAGGAACGAGGTATTTAAAAGAGCAGGAGAGACAGAGGAGCTGGAGTGGAGGAGGGGAGGGACAGGGAGATGCAAGCTTTCTTAATGGAGGTGTTTTTGCTTCACTAATTTTAGGGCCCATTTGACAGAGTGTGCTCCAATGTCTCTGCCTCTCACTCTAGCCATTCTCTCTCTCCCTCTCTCTCTCTGTCTTGCTCTCTCTCTCCCTTCCTCTCCCTCTTTCTCTCTCTCTCTTGCTCTCTCTCCCTTCCTCTCCCTCTCTCTCTCTCTCTCTCTTGCTCTCTCTCCCTTCCTCTCCCTCTTTCTCTCTCTCTTTGCTTCTCTCTCTCTCTCTCTTGGTCTCTCTCCCTTCCTTTCCCTCTTTCTCTCTCTCTTTGCCTCTCTCTCTCTCTCTCTCTCTCTTGGTCTCTCTCCCTTCCTCTCCCTCTTTCTCTCTCTTTGCCTCTCTCTCACTCTCTCTCTCTCACTACAGCTCCAGCTAATTTAATGAAGGGTTGCCCGATTGCTTTTAGCATTAATATTCCAATACCAAGTGGTGTAAATAATGAATGCAATGTTCCTCTATTCTCTCTCTGGCCTCTCTCTGTCACTCTGTGGAGGATCTTGAGACCCATCTGTCGTCTGTACAGTGGCACTGAGCACTCCTGAGGACCACAGGAGAAGTGGGAGAAGAAGAAGGCTGAGGTGCATGGCTGTGGAAAGATTGAGCCATGTAGATATTTCACTATCTGTTGTGACCAATGTGAAATCAATATATTTAATGAGTATTGCACAGACTTCATTTTTGTGAGTTAGTGTCTTGATTATTATCACACAAGGTAGCACCATATATAACCGAGCATTTATCAACCTAAATACATTACAGATTTTTTGCTGGTCAATGTAATCCAAGCATAGGTCGACTGCATATGATATCTTGAACTAAGAAGGTGTGTCTTGAGAAAGGCACAGTTTGTAAGAAACAGGAGCTGGTGTCTGGTTTTCTACTGCAGGCCTCTTGCAAAGTAGTAATGAGTAGAGCTAATTAATTTAGACTCTGCCAACAGATGGCTAAAGCCACATGGCAAGCGCTAAGGGAGGCACTCCTCTTTCCTCTCTCACTCTTTTCTTTAACTGCCACTGTCCGTCTCACTCACCACTACTGCCTGTGCACTTCTGTATGTTTGTGTGTGTCACCTCCAAAATGTCACTGGCACAAGGCTTCTGATCGATCTTCAGTGCAAAGGCCCCTGGGTAGACATCAGAGCTCTCAGGCTATTAAGCAATTACAAAGTCTCAAGGTGGTCCCCTCACACAGCAGAAAGTGTATTGTCTTTGTTAGATTTTCACCTAATAATGGTGAAGGAACGTGGCCTTCTGGTTAAGAATATTTCCATTGTGCTTGAAAACTCTGGGTATGATTCAGTTTAATTTTGTCAGTAACTAAACAACTAAACTATTATGTGCTATTTCTTTGTGCAAAACCAGTCATTTTATTATGTAATTGAGTCAAGTAATTTTCTTATAGCACAAACAAAACAGGATAAGCTGTGTGTTATGTTTTGACATTTTGCGCTAGTAGGATGGACAGCAGCGCAGGGGTAATCGTGGTAATAATGGCTACATGTGTTTGTGGTGTGGTGGCACCGTGTAAACACCATGGGGACATGGTGTAGTGACCCCGCCCTCTCCTCATACACTTAAACCTGCCCCGATGACAGCGCAGCACACACAAACACACACATCTAAGCCATTTGTGTGGAGTTTCCCTGAGTACTTGAGTGGGAAAAGGCATTAAAGTTTAACTGCATGAGGAGAATAAGAAAAGGGCACATTAGAGCGACACACACACGCACACACACACGCACACACACGCACACACACACACACACACACACACACACACACACACACACACACACACACACACACACACACACACACACACACACACACACACACTTGTCTATCCAGTAGGCTACTGTAGTTCTCAGGGGTAAAATACATGCAGTTAGAACCCTTCAAAAATCTGACAATCATTTAATATAATGAACTGACAAAAAAAGTGGAGAATTTTGACATATACACAACCGGTCAAAAGTTTGGACACACTTTTTCATTTAAGGTACTTCTTCATTTCCATGATTGTTTACATTGTGGATTCTCACTGAAGGTGTCAAAACAATGAATGAACACATACTGAATGTGATAAACATAAGATAAACTCAAAATAACGTTTGCTAAGCTTTTGCTAAGCTTTTGGCACTTCTTGACCCTGAGAAGGCACAGCTGTGAAGTGAAAACCATTCAGGAGAAATGTGAGATTCAGGGTTTAATGATGCAATCAAAATACTACACAGACAAAAAAAAAAAAAAAAAGCACACACACAAAAATCAAACAAACAAGAAGATCCTAAAATCGACCTCAAGCTTGCAGAACAGGCAGATCCACAAGCTAGGTACTCCTGACCAAACCACTGACCAAACCCAGAGAGATCTTCCTTGCTGGCGCTCTCTCATCATCCACTGCTCCTCACAAGTGACCCAAGCAGCTAACACTAAGGATTAATCAAATGCAAAGGACAAAATTCCCCACTGTGACAATAAAGTATGCTTAAACCTTAAAGGATGAAACTGAAATTTCACCAATATTTTATTATTTACAAGTTGCATGTATTTTTGCATGTAATTGTCATTGACATACACCACTAGATCCGTAAATAAATGTCACTATTGGCAACATATCTTTGTTGTCTTTGTACGACTACTGTCTCCGCATTGTTGAAGTCAAACAATTACATTTGTGTTCTGACATTTGATACTGTTTTAACATGTCCCTGCCAACCAGTGGATGTCAAAAGAATACAAAAACATGATGAAGAGTGATGAAGTAAAGAGAGAGAGGACCGTGGGAGCGCGGGGCAGCAGATGGGGGAGCTGGCAAAGCACGTGGCACCCTTCGCATGTGTGTGGTATACAATAGTGGTAATTATCTTGTGCCATTGAGTGCACAGGGCCTGGCAGTATAGGGTATGGCAGCGTGGTGGAGGGGAGGGAGGGACAGCCCGTCAAACAGTAATATAATCATAGTCCTTTGTGTGAGCAGGAGCAAAGGGCAGCTCCGTGTCAGCTGTTATTGAGTGCTTATTCCCTAACGGCCTCGCCACACACACAAACACACACACTTATATAGGCGTGCCCATAAAATTGTGCCATTCCTGCTCACCCACTTTCACACATCAGCTGCGCACAAAACCAGAACAATGTGCATTATTTAAGCTGTATGTTGTGCCTAATCTGAAATGTGTGGTGTACTTCGAATCAAGGACAAAGGCAGGTGACAGTTGGATCTCACCATGGCAACTACATGAATGTCGTTCTAACTTTACACCAGCTTTGTTCAGTCAGGAGTTTCTTGTTTCCTATTGCATTGTCACTTAAAACATACTTAATATATTGCATTTTGAGTCACTGCATAAAAATATCAACAGTTATGGCTTTGTCTGGATGATTGAAGTTGAAAAGAAGGACTTAAGAAGGAATTATATTGCAGAGGGACATAAACTTAGTGACCTGATTTTGGACCAAAATATATAAGATTTACAGTACACTAGGATAAGGGAGGCTTGTTTGATTGCAGTTGATCAGCTGTTTTAACATCATCTTCATCCTTCATCCTTCCATAAACTATCTTGAAGCCTTGCCGTGCGCCTTATCAGTTGTGTTTTTCATGTTTTGTTTGCTTCCACTAGTGAATGATAAACTCAACAGTTGTGAGTGAATGGATGGTTTCCTGGATGTCTATGCCAGCCCTGATACAACCATAATCCAAGGAGCATACAGCCAGCAATGGTGGTAACTGATACTTTGTAAGACTGTGCACCGTTAATTGAGTTACAAATGTGTATACTTTAATTTAACAAGGAAGTCCCATAGAGATTCAGAATAACAGCACAGTCAAAATAATACAGACAGAGGTAATGTTTTTCTTTCATGTATCAAATAAAACATATGGTTTTATTTCAGTTATTCAATTGGTACCGATTATGAGAGACTTTTCCTGCTTTGTGGCGCACTAGGGAACAATAATAAATAGTATGTGTCTCTGAGGCTTGATCTTTGTAGCATCTCGTTCACTTCTTTGAGCAGGATGCGTTGAATGTGCCGAAGGGTGGCTTTGCTAAATGTGAGCTGACATAATATAAAGCTCCTCAGAGGGTGTCAGCTTTGGCCCCGGCGACTGGATGTCACAGTGGTCCATGTGTTTCAAAGGGAAGTGTGGCTGTATGTCTGAAGTGTAGTGTATGCCGTTTGTCACAGAAACAGCTGCTTGGTCATTGGGCCGACGGGCACCTGTGTGTGCGTGTGTATATGTGAAAGAGGGCTGGCCTGGCTCGTATCAGTGTCACTCACTAAGACCCAGTGAGACATTGATGTTGTTTAGCTGTGACATGTCTGACTCTGCTGTCCTTAGCTCTTAACCTGCTTCAGGCAGACATATGTGTTCTGCTGTGAGTTCAGTCACATCATGTAATAGCAATGCACCCAAACCCTGGCCCTCAGCCCTTTTCCACTCCTCGTTTATTATGCCCCATTCTGTCTGACTGATGCCACAATATGACATAAGACAGGGCTTTTCTGTATATAAAAAGGAAAGTTTAAGTTGTATCTTTTTGCCATGTTATATATATACATCATTTACCCATGTTTTACTACAAATGTGACACATGATGAAACATACATTTTTCCATGAAAGAAGTTTTTCTTTATTGCTAATCCAGTTGAAATATTAGCATGTAATAAGTGACTTTCTAAATATATTATGAACTGCCACAGATTATGAATTAATCCACAGTTTGTAAACTTAGATCATTATTTAACAATAGACCATATTATATCATAATAATAACCCAGTTTGAAAAGGGAGGAATGAAAACCTATGAACACACTGAGATGATGGAAGTGGCTTGTCTTATGTTGGATATTTAGCTGAATTAAAAGGCCACTAAACCGTTAGTTTAGCGTGCAAACTTCTTGATGTTATATGCTCTCAATGCACCAGGTTAAGAACATGGCATCCACACTCACAGTCACCTGTCATGTAGTGCCAGCGCTGCTTGTAATCCTTTTGACAAATTACAATGTCTCCTCTCTCTATCACCTCGCCCGCTCGCTTCACTCCTCCTTCCAGCTGCAATTGGATTTGGATAAAGATGGCTTTTCCTTTTCTTGTCTATTCTTCCCTGCTTTGGCTAAAGAGGGATTTGCCTGGGGAGATTACACACACTCACACGCACACACACACGCACACACACACGCACACACACACACATACACACAGCTACTACAGAGGCATTGCATTTGATAAAAACATCTTTGCTAACAAACAGCCCCCTGCCCCACTTCCCACTCTGCCATCCCCTTACACTAAGTCGACAAGCGCCATAGCCAGGGGTCAACAACCTCTCCTGCCTCTGCCTGGGTCTTTCACAGCTTTGCGTCTTCATCTCTCTCACACACAAGGTCTAAGGACAGTGTTCACTCTTTTGCTTGGGCAGCCCTTCCTCTCATCTTCCTCACCGCTGTCTTCACTCACTTTAACATCATTACTGAGCCTAGTCTTACAGTGTCTGCGCTTGACCTTCTCACCGCTCTTCTATATGCAGTTGTGTGTTTGTTTGTGCGATGCTGGTGAGTGAAACAAAGCAAACGTTTGAATGGCTGGGTAATATGAGGTAACACTAGTCTTGGGATATAGTATACAGTACAAGAATGATTCAGGTCTAGTACTACTTACTTAATACCCTAACGTCTAACCCCAACGCAGAGGTCTGCAATCTTTAACAGCAAAAGAGCCACACCGGCCCATTTTAAACCAAATGAAAGTCAGAAAGAGCCATACCTTTTGGAGTTTTTTTTGTAAGTAATGCGACAAAGTGATTTATAAATTAATTTCAAAGAAGTAAGTCAACAGTTTGCAGCTATTAATACATTATGAAGACTATGTAACACTTTGTAATTATGTGGACTTTGTGTATTTATTTGAAGTGATTTTAGGGATTGTGGAGGTTTTAGGAAAATTATATGTAATTTCCTGCATTTTACATGTAATATTTACTCTGCAAAATGATCATTATTCTTTCTGATTTTATGCATGGGATTTTCTCAGATAATAAAAAAAAAAATTGTATGAATACTCTTTGGTGCGCTACAAACACTGTCAAATACAAACTTAATAAATAAAGTATACCCAAAAAATGTTTTCCTAACCTTTTTTTTTTTTTTAAGGCTTTAAGAGAGTGGTTGCAGACCCCTGCCCTCACCCCTTCATTAAGTAGTTACTAAGCTTCAATCTTTCTTAATACACTTTTTGTTCAAGAAAACATTTTTGTTCATGTTTTATTAAGGCTAATTACTTATTATGCATTGGTTCTCTGCATTGGTTCCCAGTCACAAATACTTGCTATCTGTTGTAGCTGGCTGTGGGGTGTGCACACAGTGATCGCCATGTCGTTTTAACAGGAGGTCAGCAATCCGTTTCACAAACATGTGTGTGGGATATAAGTAAAGTAAAACTCACACTTACAAAATGCATGACTTTGTTTGATGTTTTTTTCAAATTATGTGGTTCAAGATATAGTGTCTTACAACCAGAAGGATGTTTGTTCAAGGGCTAAAACAGTGCAGACTATTAGAGCCATGCATGAGTATCATGATTGTAACCTTTGATAAATGTTTACCAGTGTATTTAAGAGTGACAGTGTGTTGATACAGTAGATGGTAGTAGGCTAGTCATGATAATTACTGTATTGACTTAATGTTCAGTATATGACAGATGAAACAATCATATTTATGGGTCAGTATTTAACGTGGATACTTTTTTCTTTGTACCAGTAGGATTTTTTTTTTTTTTTTTTTCCTGTACTACGATGAGATTAGAGCTTTTGAGAGTTGAATTATGAACTTTATGACTCTTTACATACATAAAATAACTACTTTTAAGTGTTGCAAAGCTCATATTTTTAAATAATACTGTACATTTAGAATACTTTTTGAGGGACATTTTTGCTTTATGGTTTGGTTTCAATATTATCATTTATCGCCTATATTTACTTCAGCTATATATTGCACTTTAAAATTTATAGTAAAAGAAAAATTCAAATCTGTCAACTGGACAAGAGGTTGTAGGAGTGAAGACATTTCGCTGCTTATCCTTATTCTTCAGTTTTGACTACCGTAGTTAGTTCATTTGTCTATAGGTCAGGATTAACCTTTTATATTGTATTTGAACATCTTACATTACCTTTTAAACAGAGAAGCAAGCAAATAAAAGATTGCATTAATGATGTTTTAAAGTTAAAAATCTGTTTCTAAAGATCCTGACTGTTTCTCTCCTTGGCTCTGACTGCAGTCCCTTCTTTGTGTGTACTACAGGGCTGTTGTGACGCAGTAAAAATTGAAATAGACCCTTAAGGACTAATTTGTGAAAACGTGTTTGAGTGTGGAGGTAGTAGGCCCAGTGCATGGTGTTAATGAATAATTGAAGGATGGAGACTACATCTGGTCTTTAACCCTGAACCCCAGACAAGACAACAATCAATATTTAAGCAGTGAGTCTATGATACATGAATCCCCATAGAAACATATACTGTATTTACACCCACTTTTACGAGAGGCTGTAGCGGGCTGTCAGTTATTATGATGAATGGTGTGTGTTTTTCAGCACGTCGTGGGAATACTTTTGGTTTGTGATGTGGAGGCAAGGATCCACAGTAAAGTCAATGTTAGCGTGGTATAAAAGTGTCATAGTGCACTGATTACAACAAAAACGACTGCTTTAGAGGGTTTTTTAGAGGCATAAAAGATGATCAGTTTTACTGGTTCAAAGGTCATTTACGCTGTTCAAACAACAAGTGGTCTGTGAACAATGCTAGAGGTTTTTGTGTGAGCAACAGCAAGAAATCATTCTCCCAATGTCCCTTCAATTTTGAGATGTGGTTTATCCTAGATTTAGTTTATATATGGGTGGACATGTATATTTGCACTTATTTCAGTATCAGTGATATCTGCAGATCTTTTATTTCTGTGTTCCCATGTGTTGTTCCCAGTTGGTCCTCAGTCCATCAGCTGTGGCTTTTCTAACAGACTAATGAGTTAAAATGGAATAGAAGAGCAGTGAAGCAAAAGAGGGAGCTGTATGGTAATACAATTATTATAAAAAGTACATACCTTTGTACCCCAAATAAATACATTCTGTAATTATGTTTACAAAAGTGAAATTTGGTTAATTTGATTTGACCCTTTTTTTTTTTTTTTTTTGCTTTATTCATATCAGACTATCCCTAAGTGGTGGTAGAATAAACATGATTCCCCACTGTGGGACTAATAAAGGCATATCTTATCTTTATCTTATCTTATCCCAGTTAGCATCTCATATAAAACGTTTCAGTTCCGTACTGGTCAAAGGTCCTGTGTTCCAATGGTAATTGCTGTTTTGTCATTGCTACTGAAACAAGTTGTTTACAACAGAACATCCCTGACACGTAAATAGGCTGTTTAAGAATATATGCTGGTCAGTGTTTTATGAAAATGTGTGTCCACTAGTAAAGAATGCTCTAACTGTGTTTGAATTGCATAGACAGTTGGTAAGACCATCCTCTTCCATCTCTCTCTTCCTCCCTAGGCCACCAGTAGTGGTAATGGGGAGGGACCTGTCAGCTCACTTAATGCAGCTAATGTTTGCCTCCGCCTGGGGACACAGACACACAGAGTCCTGACACACAGCACACAGCCAGCTCTCTCTCCTCTCTCTCTCTCTCTCTCTCTCTCTCTCTCTCTCTCTCTCTCTCTCTCTCTCTCCTCTCTCTCTCTCTCTCTCTCTCTCTCTCTCTCTCTCTCTCTCTCTCTCTCTCTCTCTCTCTCTCTCTCTCTCTCTCTCTCTCTCTCTCTCTCTCTCTCTCTCTCTCTCTCTCTCTCTCTCTCTTCTCTCTCTCTCCTCTATCTCTACTCTGTCTCTCCTCTCTCTCTCTCTCTCTCTCTCTCCCTCTCCCGCATTCACCACTCTGTCATAGTTCTTCTCTGTCCCCTCTTCCTATCCTCACTATCCTTCATTCTCTCTCATATTATTTTTGCCTATTCGTCTACACACTATTATATAGATTTCAGGAATCTTGAAGCTGAAGCTTTTGTGATTATCCCATCGCACATTTCCAAATTTAATTTAAAACCAACCCACAACCATTTCTTACTCATGTTGAATGAAAATACTTTGTGGTGTTGAGAAAAATATAACACTAAATGTGCACCTATATTTATTTTTATTGAGGAATTGAGAAAAAGACTTATCTGATAGATTTAACTGATAATAATAACCATATCAGTTTGTTCACATTCTAATTAACAAGTTGAACATCAGTACTCGTGCACAAGTTCTGTCTTATTGATAGTCATCCTACATATTCTGTGCATTGCTTTGCTCTTTTTACTTTGCACTCCAGACTCGCCAGGCCACTACCATAAACAAATACAAACCAGGAGCAAGCACAGAACACAGCTAAATGGACAGGCCTGCAGAGCCTAACCAGAACAAATGGGCTATAGAAAGGAGGAATACTTGTGCTCCGTATGTGTTTTGCCTGTACGCTGGCGACTGTTGCCTGCTTCTATCTCATCCTCCCTACGCTTTGTCGCTCTGATGAATCTCACCCGAGCAAATCAGAGATGCAGAAGAATCTTTGCATCGTTTCCTAGTCTCCGTTTCCTTCTGCTTATCCATTCCTGTCTCCTCACCCTTCCTCTGTTTTCCCTATCCTCCTTGTTGCGTATGTGGATATCTCATTCTATCTCATTATGATGATTTGAGGTTCAGCTTCAGTTGCCGGCCCCATTAAAACCAAGCAGCAGCAGTAGCAGTAGTAGCAGTGGGAGCAGCCTTCTCCTCTACAGACAGCCTGGCAGCCCGCTAACATGGGCCCTTACTCTGCATGCCGCATCATGAACTGAAAATGGCCCGTGTCTTAGCTGTTCTCCTGTCCAAATATACCCCATTGGAGCTGAGCCGGTCAAACAAACAAGCACAACTCAATGACCTTGCCAAGTGCCACCTATATGGAGTCAGTCTATTTTTTTTTTTTTAAACCAGGGGCTTTGGAAGGAGAGGAAATATGCTCCTATACCATGACTGTCCCTATACTGTCTCTATTACGCACGTTATATCATTGCACTAATCAAGTTGGGAACATTATGTACTGTATCCTGTATGTACTAATCAGAAATCTCTAGTTGTCATGTACACTACTTACAAATAATACTGTCAGTACTGAACCTGACAGTTATGGATAAACTTTGCCAGTTCTTAAAAATGTCATCTAAACTCAAACCTTTTTAACCTCTCCTTAGGGTTTGTGTCTGTTTTTCTGTCCTCAGCTGACCTGTTTGCAGAGCTGTCTGAGATAAGTTCGAAATAACTGTTGCACAACTGTTGTTAAGGCTCAGAAATAACTCACAGTGAGAAAGGTGACATCATATATTTGCATAATCCAGATATTACCCAACTTTCTTTCTTTAATTTAATAGAAAATGTATTTAGTTATGTAACAAAACTACCATAATGTATATTGTATCCTGAAAGAAGCATGATGAATGCCACTGTGTTACGTTGGAGTGGTTTAGCTGTACAAGGATGGTTCACTCTGTTTCACTTTTGAAAAAGCTGTGCATTGGCCCCAAAGATGCATGCCTGTGAGCACTAGTGATGGTTTGTGAAAAAAGCTTTTGTGAAAGTGGACAAGTTAGTTGATTTTATTCTACTTTAATTCAACAAACTGTATGCAATAGCCTGATTGTTGCGCTGTTGTGCCGTTAAGCATGCTTATCTCTAAGAATCAACCTTCACTGTGCCATGGGACAGGGGATCAGCTGACGGGCGAAGAGCACGGCTGACTGGGCCCTCGTCATGTGCACTGGCTCACTGGCACATACATGTATCTGCAATGGAGACGTGCGCTTGGCTGCTTGTGGAAAACTACACATGCTGAACGTGATGTGTTTGTGTCACTGGAACACAAAAGAATTCCCAGGCAGGGGATTGTGGGATATGGAGAGAATGTTGGAATACTGCTGTACCTTCTTTAAATCTGCATCATCATTATCATCATTATCTTCTTCCCTGGGATCTTCTGTCCATTCTTTAGTCCTCAATCTGTCTATTCTCTTCTTCCATCTTTCTTGCTCTCCTGTTTCCAGTTTTTGCCATCCCTCCCCCTTGCTCCGCCAGTGACATTGGGCTAAAGTGGGACAGAGTGTAGGGGGCAGTGAGGCAGAAGAGACATACAGACAGTTAGGCAGGGCTTTAGAGAAGGCACTGCCCCCCCCCTCTTTCCCTAAGCTTGTACCGCTGGCACTCGTGGCCCCTCAGGCCTGAGCAGAACGTATGGGGGACCCGCTTTTAGCATGTCACCACTACTCCACTCCTATCTCCAACATCTGTCCCTGCATCTCCTTTGCTTCCCATCATTTCACTCCTGTTTGGCTCCTCCTATTCATCCACTTTTGGGTCTCTGTCGCCAAGATGCCCAGCAACAGCAGACAGGGCGCATCGTCACTGTGGCACAGGCAAACGAGGGAAGCCGGGAAGAGGATGCGTATAGGCCCCGGTCCCCCTCCCTCACTGCTCACATCCGTCTGCCGCGAGAGGTGCAGCCATCCGCACGCAGGCCGCACTCCCCGGTGACCCCCGACCTCCTCCCATTCTGTGTGTCACTGCACTTCTGCTTACACGCCGTGGCACGGGAGTATTCCGACTGAGCGCAGCGCCGCTTCACAGGGGCCAAGACTTTATTGATTTGTGTGAGAGCTTATCTTGTATGTGGCTGCTCTGGTCTCGGCTGCTATTCTCACATACATGGTTTTGTATATACACAACAAGCTCAAAAGACATGCTGGGAATACTGCTCCAAGATTCAACAGGGGGTACAAATTATATAATATTATCAGTAAAATTTTTGCAGGCAGGAGTGCTACCTGGATGAATACTTTGTCCTTATGATTCAGATAAGTCAACAAACTAAGGCACTTGTAAAAGTAAGAAAATTAAAAGCCTTACCTTATGGCAAGTAGTGCAGTTATTTTTATTTTTTATTTTTTCTTTACTTTTCTGCAGATAATCTTATCTTTTGTGCCGGTTCCAAGCCTGGGTAAATGGAGAGGGTGGACAAAAGTGACATACAACTTTAATTATTATGAATATATTGTTAATATAGAAATCAAGCTCACAATCTCACGTTTTCATTTTCAATATTTATACCAATTTACCTTTCCATAATATAAAGCACAAACCAGTCATATAATGTAGCCCATGCCAAGTGCCTGCTGTACAGCGGGTGTTTATAATGCATTAGCTATGTATTGTTAGCCTTCTCATGTCTGGAAGGCATGTATCAATGTATTATCTATGAGGCTAAATAATTAAAGGAAAAAGCGACACAATGCTCCCTGTGTCGACAAGACAGCAGTGGATTTGTATCAGTGCCAAATGGACGCCCAGTCATTTCACCATGTCAATTTATGGTTTGTTAAAATGCGTAAAAAACACAAGACATTCTTAAAAAGCAGTGAAAATGATAAATGAGGGTTTTTTTTTCAATCCACTTTACCTCATTTTTTATTCCAGATATTCATCCTTGCCTCCATCTTGCTGCTTGAATATTTATGGCTATTCAAATGAAGGTTGCTCTGGTGTGTGGTAGTAGCCATAATAGAGAGAGGAGAGATGAGATGGGGGTCGGCTGATGATGAAAACCAACAGATTATCAGATTTATCCTTCTTTCACGTTTAGGTTTGGATGAGTGCTTTTTTCCATTCCATTTTATTTGTTTTTCTTCCTCTGTCTCTCTTGTCTCATGAGCTGTTCAGAGGGTGAGGAGTGTGTGGGTGTTTGGGGTGTCACCTTCCAACAACAGATATAGAAAGAAGAAGAAGAAGAAGAGACGCACAGCAGAAGGATTCATGGAGAAACCAAGGAAACCAGAAGAGAAAAATCTATTCAGAAATGTAACATCTGATTGGAAAGAAAACCTTTTTAATAAGCAAAGCATTTTAATGGTTCTTCAGTATTTCAATCTAACATTGCCTAAGTAGTTTACAAGTGTAAGCATTTTTAAAGCATGGATGGTTACATGTAGAAACCATGGCGTGAACAGGCCAGTCCAGGAGTGAGCAGGGCCTTGTCTAATTTATTTACTATATACAGTGATAGACAGACAGTAATGCAACCTGTTTAATGTTTTCCTGTTTGTTTGGTTCATTTTTGTTTGGAGAAGCTCAGAAGACTCTGTATTAAGGCTGGGCAAAGAAAAAAAAGAGCATATATATTATTGGTAATAGTGGTAGTAGTAGTAATAGTAGTGGTAGTTGTAAAAGCAGTAGTAATAGTAGTAGTAGTAGTAGAAGTAGTAGTTGTAGTAGTATTTAAAAACACATAAAACATTCTTTCAATCCTAATAATCCTAAATAAAACTAGATAGACTGGTAAGAAAATAGTCAAATGCTTTCCTCCAAAGTCTAAACTAAACTACATGTTTACTCTTTCTATAAGATTGACTGCATACCAGACTGCATACCCTTTGATTAAAAAAAAAAGATAATTTTGAAACTATTGAAACTAATCAATTAAAATGTGATTAATTGCACAGCTCTAAACAACAGTCAGAACTCACCCAGAATTTAAGAGGTGAAGAAGTCAAAAGGGGAGACAGGATTAAGAAGTAATTTTAGGAATGTTTACAAGTTACAGAGCTTGAATGCATTTTGATGTTACCTTTTCAACTATCGAGCCTCTGGTTATGTGCCTCTATTCACTCCGAGGGAAACAGGCAGACCCTTTGTAATTCACCCTTGTCACCATTATTAACCTTCTAGTGTTATTTTGACATTACCTCTCACCAGTCCTTTTGCAAGCCTTTGTCTACGATTGAGTCAGAGGAAGTGCCAGTAATATGACGTCCTTGTGCCTCTCTCCTCGTCTGTCTTTTTTTCTGGCTAGCACTTAACTATTGTAGACTACTTTGAATGATAATAGAGAGGAGATAGGAGCAAGTGTCATTCAATTCATACTAGAGAGTGGTGCACAGATGGGGAGAGAAGTCTATTGTGGCTAAGGTGTAGATTTCCCTTTGTCAAACACATGCCAATTCGTCAGCGGCAACAGAGGAGGGCTGGGGATTGATAGCATAAGAGAGAAGTAGGGGAGAGAAAGCACAAGGGCCAGCGGAGGTGGGAGTAGTATCGATTTGACACTCGGGGAATCACACCCGAGGCCTGTTCATTTTCATTCATCTGCCCTTGTAATGGGGGTGTTAATATGGCAGGTAGACGAAGAGGGCAGGGGGGGATTTAGGGGGATGAGGACATTTTATTAGAATCCAATCTTTATTATCCTTCACCTTTGCCCACCCTCGCACACACGCACACACACATACATGCATGTGTGGAGCTGGAGTGACGCTGTTAATTACATGTTGGGCTTGAATGGACTCACGGCGGTGTTTTATGAAGTGTCTCTATGCGTGTGTAGCCGTGTCTACATATTTGACGCAAGAAGCCTGGGTAGCTATGGAGCGGTTCGAATGATATAGCTTTAATAGGATTTCCCAAGTCCTCCTTGAAAATCATAATGGGCCCATGGTAATTACTAAACAAATTTGCCTCAGGAAGAAGCACAATGAAAGGGGGGAGGGACTAATTCTTTTTTTTTTTTTTTTTTTTACCTTTTATTTATTTAGCAATGTAGGGCTGAATTTTACATGGATTGTTACCTACTGGTCAGGTGTACACAGTTAAAAGTGGGGAACTCAGTAGCTGTCCATGGTGCTTAAATTTTCATCTTTAGCGCAAATGTTCATTTTTTATCTTAATACTTGTCTAACATTGAAAACCAAGCCCCTGTCCTGGGGTATTATTTACATTTTGTTCATTGTAAACTGTAATATTCATCTAAAATGGAGTAATAATAGAAACATGTCTATTGACTTCTTCAAAAGTACAGAACTATTTCTTTCACTGTAACAAGTAACAGATAATTAAATTAAGTGTTTTTACTGTGGAAAAGGGGCAATACAACACATTTTTGAACCCTATATGTATGGACCTGGAGTAAGCACAGATCAGTAGCCAGAGATAGAGATAAGAGATAAGATATGCCTTTATTAGTCCCACAGTGGGGAAATTCCAATGTTACTTTGAATACATAATATGTTCCTTTTATGCAAATACTTGAGAATAATATTGTATGTAGATGGATAGTGACACAAAAGTAGATGGATACTTATGTTACTGCAAGTCTTGTGTGTTTCTCTCTGTTACTTCACAGCAATAACAGAGACTCTGTGTTAGTGTTTTTACTTAAACATCAGGTTGTTTTAAATTGTGTATCTGCGCTGTGACCAAAACAAGAGGATAGTGTCTTAATATTGTGCAGCAATATTTGAAGTAAAAGTGTAGGTGTCCTCCACTGTCTGCTCACCAAACGTGGATTGTGAGACAGTGGGAGGAAGCATGCTGAGACAGTATACCGTGAGACACAATGTGTGATGCTAAATGTGTGAATTATATGCATTAAAGAGACTTTTTTGGCATTTACTACATAAGCTAAAACATAGCCAAATATACATTTCCAAAAAAACGTAGTGAAGTCTATATTTTTGAACCGATCTGCAGCGTTTTAGAGCTCCTGTTTCGCCCCGGCCTTATGCAAATGAATTACATCGGCAGTCTGCTGCTCCCTCCTCACATCTCCATCGCCTTCATTTAAATGGCTGATTCTGTTTTACCTCTAATGAAGGGTACTCTGACGCAGGCACACACACGACCATGCGTGCCAAAATCACATGAAACGCGCACCTGCTCGCACATGTCGCCGTATGCCGCCGCAGCGCCCCCTACCCAGCTGTTATCACGTGAGTGCATGGACCCTAGCAACAGCGAGCGAGAGAGCGAACAAAAACGAGCGATCATGGTGAGGGTGAGAGAGAGGGAAATGAGAGAGAGATGGGAGGGAGGGGGAGCCTTAGAGCATTAATAAGTGATGAGTCCAACAGTGTGAATTGCTGTTAGTTAGCATTGCTGCAGCGCCGCCTTCATTTGCATGGCAGCAAGAACAAACCCCTACGCTTACGTTGTTTCCCAAAATATGAGTAGGTTTTTGCAGTTTCTTTGTCTGTCTTTTTCTGTTTTTGACTATACTTGAATAAGTATAAGGTATTATGTACACTTCATACTTTATTCATTTTTATTATTGTCCATCATGTTGTTCCTGCTGTCTTGATTTGATGATAATGTGAAAGAAGCGGAATCTGAACTCACTTCTATGTGAAGATATATGCAGTCTATTTTCCTGAATTTGGCTCTGTTTCCATCTTTGCCCCTCCCCTTCACCCCTTCACCCCTTTACCCCTTCACCCCTTCCCTGTATGTCTTTGAAGCATGGGGAGCTCTCTCTCAGAAGGGGCCTTTGGGGGGAGACGAGTGATGCTCCAGGGCTCCTTAATCCGCTTTTCATTGTGTCTCTTCCCCTCAGCCTGTCGTGGGCTTGTTATTTGCATGTATGTGTCCGTCTGTGAGATCTCTGGCATACGCACACATTCAACAGCAGCTTGGCTTTGCACTAGGCTTGACTCTGTGCCTCAGGCAGATCAGCTGAACTGATTCCATTACTTACAGACCCCCCTGAAAGAGATAGAAGAGCCATGCCGCGGAGAAGGCACAGAAAAGACAGATAGAAAGAAGTAGAGGGCAGAGGGGAGACTGTAGGTAGAAACGCTGGGCATCTTGAAGAGATGTCACGCAGCTCCAAAAGAAAAGAGCAAAACAAGTGGAAGAAAGGGTCAGGAAATCAGGAGGAAGTAGGGCTATTTTGCGCCTCCCTGAGGTGTGGAGCAGACCTTCAAAATCTGTTTGCAGCCTCCCACAGTAAGGAAGATACCGGACAGTAGAGCACATACACACACTCAACAACAACAACAAACTCCTGGAGGCGTAGGCAGACTAGACGAGAATTGATCTCCTCTCCCACAAGGAGATGCTTGTGAGGGGGGAAGAGAGAGGAAGGAAAGCAAGACGGAGGGATGTAGACGAATTGTTTTTGCCCATGTGTGCTTTTCAGGCCTGCAGGCCCCTCATCCCTCTCACTCTGCAGCTCCCAACGGCACGTTCCTCTTTATCTGCCCAGCTCTCCCTCCATCAATTTCCATCTGCCGGCCCACTCCCTGTAGGGTCACTCCCCTCTCCTTCGCCACTGCACCCTCACTGCTTCTGTGTACGGGCACCTCACAAGAAAGCATTACCCAAAAATGTAGATATCAGTTTAGACACGTTCAACTGAGTGCTTTTATTGTTCTGTATTGTAAAACCCATTAAAATAGTAATATGTGTGTGTGTGTGTGTGTGTGTATGTATATATACATATATATATATATATATATATATTGCTGTTCCTAGCAATGATACTGTCCATACTGTGAGAGAGAAATTATTTCAAGATTTGATTTTATATAATTTTTCTTTAAGACAAACCACTTGGACGGTATGGGTTCAATAATCATTTTTAACTTGAACTGGTTTGATTTGTGGTCTGCTTCTAGGAATTATTCAAGTGACATCTACAATTTAGTAATGGGGGGAAAAATCATTGTTTTTGTTCCTAGTAACTGCAGTGTCAGTTTTCTCTCCATTCTTAACCATCCGCTGAATTTCCTTCACCCCGCCCGCGCCCCCCTGTGCCCCCCCGGTCTGTCGTTCTCTCCGCAGGCATGTTGTGACAGGGTGTACTACTGTGTTATACAGGGTTCTACTCACCAAGTGCATATTATCCTGTAAGGCTTAATACCCAGGTTGGAACAAAGGGCAGGCTTGAAAATTACAGCCTGCGTCGCCTAGCACTCAACACAACAGTCTGACTCGCTTAACAACATCTGCGTATGAACTTTAACATGTGCACCTTTATTTGTATATGAGGTGGCAATGTTTGGGGATTTTTATATCCTACAGTGAATGTTAATGGCATTTGTTATAAAGTTCAGGTGTATTTTATCCTGCTGTAGACATAGCAGAAGGCTGTTTTCTGATCCTAACTGGCTTTTTAGAATTGCCATGACAATGAAGAAGCAATACAGGAAAATCTTAAAATTGTCTATATTTAGTCAGAGGGCTGCTGTGTCACCTATACAAGCGCAATATCAGAGCTGAGTGAGGGAGAGTGAAACTGCTGGGGCGTGGTGCTAATATTTGCATAGCATTTCTGCATAACAATAAGACAAATTTGTATGTTATGACCAGGCAGTTGGTATGTAGGCAAAAAAATGTGTGTCAATATCTGTAACACACTGTATAAACCTTTGTAAAAGAAACACATTTAGTGAAGTTGTATGTGTAATAGTTTTGAGAGAAGTTAGATTCCTTCCACAGTCTAGTAAAAAAATATTACGGTATCAATAATGTAATATTTTATTTAAGAATACACGCCCCACTTGCACTGCTATTGACCTATGTACTGCTCAACCCTGTGTACCAGGTGGCAACATTGTAAAAAGTCCATGTACCATGTACAGCAAACAGGAAGCAATAGCATTCACATAACCAAACAGTCAGCTGCAAATGTCAACAACAAACCCATTGTGCAGTGTGTCAGATAACCCTTTGGGGTCGGAGATAACAAAAAGATTCACAGAAGCAGAAGGAATCAAACACAGAAATACACTCTCCTGGTCCTTTACCCCTCTATCAAGCTCTTGTCTGCCCCTTTTACTGGCACAGGGAGAAATCAGAGGCAGCTACAGCACCACTGATGTGAATGGAAAATGACACTAATCTGCTGTTATCATAACACACACAGATACATCAATTATTAACTCCTACAGTAACTCTCTTTCTCCTCCTCTGTCTTCTTCCATTGTGTGTAAGTGTCTGGACGGCCGGTGGAAAGTGTATTAAAAGCTTCCATGTATTCAGTTAAGTGCACGGGTTGCTCGCGCTTTTCTAAAGATATACTGTATGTTCAGCTCCACATTTTTGCTCTCTGAAAATCGGTGTAACTATCACAATTCCTCAGGTGGGCCTTATAAAGATGATATAGTGCTTGGTATACTCTTGAGGGCGCACATCTAGTATGCCTCACTTGACAACAGTTTTCACACGCAATATACTGTTTAAAAAGGACAGCATAGCAAAAAGAACCTTTTTAGTATCATCAGAGAGTGTGTGGCCTCAGAGAATACGTACTCAATAAAACTGAAACAATAGCTATGAATGTTTAGGCTAAAGTATAAACTCAGCCCATGTTAAATCTCAGTAACACTTGAAATTGTTGTGTCACTGCCTTGCACACATGCAAATAAACCTGGGTACAACGCATCATGCAAATACTGCTTTTTTGCTAACCAAATATAGCAACTAACATGATCTTTCCCGCCCTCTTCTTGTCTATCCTCAGGTAACCGTTTCTTCCTGACCTCATATGGCGCTCTGTATATCTCAGAAGTGCAAAAGGAAGATGCTCTGTCCACCTACCGCTGCATCACAAAGCACAAGTACAGTGGAGAGACCCGTCAGAGCAATGGAGCCAGACTCTCTGTTATGGGTAGGCCACACTGCATGTAAAACTGTACACCAAATTGTCAACTATGTACATATACCACTGAGTAGACCAAATGCAGGACAGAACAAGTACCAACATGTAAGTAAATATACATTCCTAGGTTTCAGAATGATGACAAATAAGGACCGTTGCCATAGTGGTTAACAATTTAAAATAAAATGTTATGTATTTTAAATTGGAAAAAGTTCTCAAATGTCACATACAACAGGAAGCTGAATCCCATGAATAAAGTATTTAGCTCAACTAAACTAGTATTACCGGCCTCCTGCTGGTGTCCAGAGTCAGGACTAAACACGGGGAATCAGCGTTTCAATTTTCTGCAGCTAAAACCTGGAAACGTCTTCCTGAAGATGTGAGACAGGCCTCTACTTTGACAATGTTTAAATCCAGGCTCAAAGCGGTTCTGTTTAGCTGTACATATGACTGAAAGGTTTTATTCTGTACATTCTTTAATGTTAATTTTATCATGATTATTTGTGATTGTTAATGCTTTGATTTGTTGTATTGGGATTTTAATGTCTTTATTATTCTGTAAAGCACTTTGAATTACTTGGTGTGCAAATTCTGCTATACAAATAAACTTGCCTTACAATATAACATACCCTATACCTTTCCAGACCCTACGGAGTCCACCCCAACCGTGCTTGACAGCTTCCAATCTGGAGAGGTGCAAATTGGGCACAGTGTAGAGCTCCCCTGCATCGCATCCGGATATCCAAACCCCACCATACGATGGCTAAAGGATGGACGGCCATTACCGGCGGATTCCCGCTGGACTCGGCGCATTACAGGCCTCACTATTTCGGACTTGAGGCTGGAAGACAGTGGCAACTACATCTGTGAGGTCACTAACAGTTTTGGCTCCAAAGAGGTGACAGGTCATCTCAGTGTTATAGGTAAGTAGTTAGTAACGGCAATTAGGGAGAATGTGACAGATTTTATGAGAAGGTTGTCATAGTACTCTATTAATCCCAAAATAGTACCATGAAAAATTTACAAATATGTATGACCTCAATAAAAATAGGCTGTGTTGTGATAATAATACCATAGAGATATCATGTAACGGCTCACAGCCCTAGACAAGAAGAATGTGGACATTTCTTCTGCTCTGCTGATGGTGGCCTCTCCTGACACTAACTCACTGTCCTCTCCGGTGAACATGAGCTTGATCTCCAAGGACAGCTTGTGTCAAATAGTGCCAAGGTGATTCTACAATGACAGTGCAGAACACTAGTCATACAACTGAGCCACTGTATTTATAGAGAGCATGAACAAAACCAGGGACAGTGTAATTCATAATTGTCAGAACTGATAGAAGAGACGTTTTACCTGGAGTAGGATAAGGATGACAGGACAGAGAGGGACTGTCCAGTGGCTCACAGCAGGATCTATAAACATCCTCTGACAGACAGGGGAAGTGAAACACTGTCTTACACCCATGGACTTATTCATTGTGCTACTGACAGACTTGCTCACTATAGAAACACACAACACAGAGACATTCAGGAGCCTCCAGCACTTAACACCAGCTGCTTTATTGCTTACTGACATTTGCTAGCCTTTCGCTCTTTCTTGTCTGGGTTTTCTTTTGCACACACCACACTGTTTTGTTCACTGTACACTGTTTTTCTTTTTTGTCTGTAGAGCCACTGCGGGTGACCTTGTCCCCCAAGAATCTGAAGACAGGAATTAGCAGCACAGTGATCCTCTCTTGTGCGGTCCAGGGTTCTCCCCACTACACTGTATCGTGGTACAGAAACACAGAACCTGTCCTGCCTGATCAGCACTTTTCTATTCAGGGGGCTCACAATGAGACCCTCTTTATTTCTGCTGCTCAGAAAAGACATTCAGGCGCTTATCAGTGTTTTGCTACTCGCAAGGGCCAAACCGCCCAGGACTTTTCCATTATCCTGCTGGAAGGTGAGGAGACAAGCACATACATACATGCATTACATAACTGAATAAGATATAATTGTCAACTTTTGCCCCACTAGATGGTACCCCACGTATTGTGGCCTCCTTCAGTGAGCGGGTGGTGGTCCCAGGTGAACCCTTCTCCTTAATGTGCACTGCCAAAGGAGCCCCCCCTCCGACTATTACCTGGACCCTGGACGATGAACCAGTGGCCCGGGACATGCTGAGGGTGAGGGCCAGCCAGTACACTCTGTCTGATGGTAGCACTGTGAGCCATGTGAACGTCAGTAACCCGCAGATCCGCGATGGAGGAGTGTATCGGTGCGCCGCACGAAACTCGGCTGGTAGTGCCGAGTACCAAGCGCGCATAAACGTAAGAGGTGCCTGTCTACTTTTAAATATCAGTACTATACAGGCTTGATAGAGCCGGACCCCTACCCTCACCCAAATCCTGTCCCATACCTTACTATACCTCTGCACCTTTTTGTTCTCATGCCTTTTATTTATATTTTCTCTTTTTTCTTCTCTTTTTTCAATTTTTTGTGCATTTTACTGTGTTTTCTTTTTGTAAGATTCATGTGATATGTCTTGCAGATTTTCAAAAACAATCTCTTGTAGGTACTTCATTTGCTATGGTATTTGCTTTGATGTTATTTAACTTTTTTTTCACGTTAGTATATTGTAATCCTCAAATGAGTTATTTAACGAAGTGGCCGTTAAATATTCTTAGTTTTTTCTATTATTTTTGTAGTTATGTAATCTGTGCCACTAGTTGATTGGTTTAAAAGCACTTTTATTTACAAAACAAATGACTCCAAATCTATTAAACTTCACAAGCTTGTTATATAGGTAATGTAAAAGCCAGCAAGGTAAATATCCAGAGAAAGGGCAGTAGGCCAGAACAGATTGAATGATGAATGAGAATTGAACCCGTGTGCAAAAGTCCACAGTGGAGGACTGCCATTGTGTGTCTGGAGGCTGATGGTGAGCCCTGGTGACAGGACTGGTGATGTCAGTGTCAGCGAGGATGACAAGAATGAAGAGTGACACCCATGGACAGGACCAAATCTCCCTCTCTCTGTTTATCGCTTCTCTCCATCTCACTTTCAAACTCTCTCTCTCTCTTTCGCTGCACTTTGGCAAGATGTGTAGCTTTGACATCTGAGTCCGCTCTGAGCAGACTTGCCAAAATGATTGTTGGAGTGAGACTGAGCACTATTGCTTGAGAGCTTTAGCCTTACATGTAACAAACTGGCACACAAATGGGCAGGTTCTCTGACACTCATTGCCTCACAAGATAAAACTGTTTCACATCATCGTATGCTGATCCTCTCTCTGAGTTGTGATGCCTGCCTTGTGTTGTGGAAATGCACAGGTATTCATTCATTCATACTACGCTGGAATTGGGGGTCTGTCTGACGGGTGTACTGAATAATACATCTTTGACTTGTCAGAGCTGTGACTTCAAAGCTTGGTTCACTCTGAGAAAAGAAAGAAGAGTGTGAGAAGTAAAGGTACAAAAGAGATTGGCATAGGAAAAGGTCAAGGAAAACGTTACAAGTGATCTCCAGGTGTTTTTCAACAGAGGAAAAACCCATCTTTAGTTTAGTGTTCTTCCTTATTAAGGTTAATCGCTAGTGTGGGAAATGCTTTTCTCTGCATTAACCCATCCCTCAGTGCTGCAAGGGCAACCTGTCAGAAGCTTGTTGTTATTCTCCTTCTCCATATTACTGACTTTTGCAGTCATACACCTTGTTTAGACTCAAAACCTTCAAAATGTCAAAATTGAAATAGCAATATGCATGCATATAAAGAGATAATTGATGACAAAATTATTTGGAGATGTTGCCATAACAACGCAAGTTTGCAAGTGATTTTTAAATCAGTTCCTCTTTATGTTTTTCTTTACCTTCTTCACTTTCTCCTAAACCCCCTCCCTAATATTTTTTACATTTCCAACAGTGTGTTTAACAATAATCACTAATGTTATTCTCCTCTTCCCCTTTCTTTGGCCATTCCTCTCTTCTCCTATTGTGTCTATTTTGTGTCTCTTTTCTTTAACAGGACCTCCACGGATTCGGCCTATGAAGAATATCACAGCTGTAGCAGGAAGAAACACTTTTATAAACTGTAGAGTGATTGGCTATCCCTATTACTCAATCAACTGGTATAAGGAGGGACTTCTTCTGCCTGACAACCATCGCCAGGTAGGTTGAAATGACTACGCTGAATAGCTTTATTGCACTTTTTACGATGGTTGTTGCAAAAATGTGTCTAGGTGGTGTTTGAAAATGGGACGCTCAAATTAAGTGATGTTCAAAAAGGAATGGATGAAGGAGCGTATGTATGCAGTGTACTTATCCAGCCTCAGCTCTTCATCACACAGACCGTGTATGTCACAGTCAAAGGTATGTCTTACCACAGCTAACATTGAATCAAAGCTTCAATTTGATTAATACAAGAGGTACAAGAGGGTGATGTATTTGCCATATCATCCAGTCCTATGTTTGTTTATATTAATTCTACACAAATGCATAAAATGGCAATTGCTATCCGCAAAGTTAGAAAGAAAGAAGGTAAAACAGAGAGCGAGAGAAAGCTGTATGCATTGCCTCTAATAACCCCTGATTAAGGGGCGGAGCAGCCCAGTGTGCTCTTTCAACCACTCAGCAATTACATAGACCCCAAGTGCTGTTGTATAAAATGTGTGTGCGTTATACTCAGCATATACTGCATTGAGTGTGTATCGCCTTGTACTGTATATAACTTCTGCTTGTCCTCGTATATTTGTTAATATACGTGCCCTTAATATAGTACAGTGTTTGTGTCTTCTTGACATTTGGCTTTACTTGATCATTTGGGAGATTTTATGCACACTTTCACGTGTTTACATGAATTCTATGCGTTAAACCATTGTATTTGTGCTGATGTTGTCTTTCTGATTTTATTGGAAAAAATTTTAAAAAGACCCAAATTAAGTGCCCCAGATGTCTCAGCTTTAACCCCCCTAACATCACCCTCACTCATACCCCACTGCAACCCGGCGCCATCACCTCCACTGGTCTCCATGGCAACTCTTCTTCCCCCTGCGGATGGGGCTCTAATTAGAGCAGCTATTATGGGCTGGCTTTCGCAGGGCATAGTAGGATGGAGTGGAGGGGTTGGCAGGGGGCAGAGGAGGCTGCCAAGTGGGTAGTGGGCTAGGCCAGGCTGTAGAGCTTTGCACTCTTTAGGGGTCCAGACTTTGGTGGAAGACTTAAAACAGATCACCTCCAGGCAGACCAACAGATACAAGGCTGGTTTACCATTCAGTCAGACAAAGATGACTCTTGCTGTTTTTCTTTCCCTCCGGCTTTATAGCACCACTCTGCTATTTTCACTTACTCTCACACCTGATGTCCTTTGACTATCTGTATGTTTTCTCAATTTCTCTTTCCAATCTCCACATGCCTTCTCTTTTTTTTTCTTTAAAAAAAACAACAAAAAAAACACATTCATATGTGGATGTGTGATCACTTTTCTTCGGTGATATCCCACATGCCTCATTATCTGTATCTAGGTTTATAACTTGGCTTCCTTGGTTTCTGTCATTATTTTAGTTATTTTAAGGTATTTTCAATTAGAAATCGCAAATGTTTTGCTTTTGCTGACTGCATTCTCTCAGTGTGTGTCCTCTTGTTTGAGGCAGATTGAAATGACCCTGAATGACTGTTATATTTGAAAAAGTTGTCTCTGTCAGAAGAAATTATGTTTTTGCTTGTTCCAATTCCTCTGTTTACACTTTGTGTGCCTCCACCTCACAGTTCCACCTCTGATCCAGCCATTTGACTTCCCTCCGACCTCCATTGGTAAACTGATGTACATTGCCTGCGTGGTAGCGTCTGGAGATATGCCCATACGGATCACTTGGAGAAAGGATGGACAGGAAATTGTTCCCTCCTCTGGCATCACCATTGACACCAAGGAGTTTATGAGTTCTCTCCAGATATCCAAAGTGTCACTTAAACACAATGGCAACTACACCTGCATAGCCAGTAACGATGCTGCTACTGTGAGCACAGAAAGGCAGCTTACAGTCACAGGTAAGAAAGGACACAGCTATAAACAGGATCTGCTGTAAAAGCACCTCATGGAGAGCATATTTTTTGTTGCACAAAAGTTTGCATAGACACGCATATTCCTTTCAAATGAAACCTTTGCTTTTGATCAGTAAGGCCATGTATAGACTGTTTATGAATGTGCCCTCAACATAATTTTGAATGTTGAAAACGCTTTTCCTTCGAGTTACTGAAGGTATTATGCCTCTGTCTCATCCTTTTCAAAGGCTGTAGTACTTGTAATAGTAATGTTACCTTGAGATTTAAATATGCAGTTGCAATGAAATGACTTAATAAAAAATCAAGCGTTTTACAACATTAAAATAGTATTCAAAAGAAAATCAAGTTCGCCCTTTTGACATATTTCTAGTGCCCCCTCGATTTGTGGTGCAGCCAAACAACCAGGATGGAATCTATGGGAAAGCAGGGATTTTAAATTGTTCCGTGGACGGATACCCTCCTCCAAAGGTTATGTGGAAACACGCCAAAGGTGCACTAGGTACATAAGTGTCACATTATTTCTCTCATCAAAGTCATTATTTTTATAATATTATCTTTTTCATTGTTGTCTTTTTTTTTTTTTGCCCTTAGCTGGTATAGGGAACCCACAACAGTACCACCCAGTGCCTCTGACGGGGCGTATCCAGCTAATGAGTAATGGCTCCCTGCTTATCAGACATGTGCTTGAAGAAGACCGGGGCTTCTACCTCTGCCAGGCATCCAACGGTGTGGGCTCAGACATCAGCAAGAGCATGGTCCTAACTGTCAAAAGTGAGTTTTACTGACACACGTGACTTGTACCAGTTCAGCCAAAGACACAGTACTTTTCACGCTAAATGGAATAATTGCACAAACAGACCTTCTTTGGTTTTTAATAGTTACTATTTACTGTAAAATATACTATTTACTATAAAATATATTCCAAAGTAAGATACATTACTGCACAAAAGGAGGCAAATCATTTGGATGCCACAAAAGGGAAAAGTATTCACACTAACTTTATGTTTATTAAGTATTCCAAGGTATTTATACATTGCTGTAGTTATTTGGGCTTGTTCAGTTTACACGATAGTCCGTGAGGATATAAATCTGAACTTTCTGTGTAATAGACTGAAACTCAACAACAGAACAATTGATCTTTTGACTCTTGGGATTTATCTCCTGACATTGAAACACTTGGAGCTTAATTATTATCTGTAATCAATGTCCTCACTTAGCCCTTTCTCACTGCAGCCCTCCCTGTAATGCACTGAGAACATGTGTTTCTAGCATCATTTACATACACAGTCAGTCAGATTTATGCGATTTACGCTGGTCGGATCACAGCCAGAATAGGCGTGTCAATTTTGCATTTTACTATTTCACAACCTTATCTTAAACAAACTGAACAGCTAGACACAATGTATGTTTCTGAATAGGGTTATACTATGTGTAGATTTAACAAGCTACCACCTACTTTCTCGCTCTGTCTCGCTCCTCTCCTTCTGGTGTTAGTGTTATTGATTGAACTGTTCCTCTTTTCTGCTTCCCTCAATTCTGTCTGTTTTGCTCAGCGGAGATAGTGGAGAGGTTGGAAAGAAGGAGGGTGGAATGAATAAGTGATGAAAACAAAACAGCAGAACCTCCTCGGATCAATATTGTGTGTGCGCGCTTGTGTGCAAATGTGGGCGTGTGTGTGTGCAGAAGATTGAGTATGTAAGTGATTATGTCTATAGAGTGTACACGAAAGGTGAGGCTCTATCGCCGTGCCTCTTCATTCACCTAAACCTCACTGTTAACTATTGGAGAATGCAAGAAGAGGTCTATTGACTTTCCCTCATTGACCATAGCTCTTCATTACTCCACTACATCGAAACTTGGCCACTACAAACTCCCCCTTTTAACTGCCAGCTGCTTCTCTTCACTGCCTTTTAAAAGTTAGCTTCTCCTATGTAATATGTATTCTCCTTTACTTCTTGTTGCAGTACCGGCAATGATCACCAGTCACCCCAACACTACTATGGCCAAAAAGGGTCATGTAAAGGAACTGAACTGCACTGCTAGGGGGGAGTGGCCTATCATTATTCGCTGGGAGAGGGGTGACACCGTGATTGACCCAGACCGCAACCCCCGATATTCCATTACAACCAGCCCCAATGAGAAGACTGACGAGGTGCTGTCTACTCTCAAGGTAAGAAACATGTATAGGAGTATTCACCTAATGAAATCAGACAGCAGTATCTATTTGAGTCCTAACAAACAGATAGACTTCGATTTTCTATTTTACTTCTTTTGTGCGTTGTTTGAGCCTTAGGTGCTGGTAGATAGTCCAGATGTAATGCAAACATGCTGTATACATTTTTCTGCATCTTATAAAATGTTGAAATTGCCTCTTGCCACTGTTGAAAATCTATTTGGACTTCCACATAAAAACTCTGAATATCTTTTATATGCATTTCTTTTATTCACCTGCGCACATAATATTGGGTCTTTTCTTCTCTCAGCTAAAGCCAGCAGAGCGTGAGGACTCTGTCTTCTTCTCTTGTCATGCCATCAATTCTTATGGAGAAGGACGAGGGCTCATTCAGCTAACAGTGCAAGGTAACTTGTCTGTGATGTGTATCTGTCTTTTTGCAAAATTGTGTTTGGTGCTACAACTTGAAACTCCCTTTTTGTCCTTCTTTCTTTGAAATCCCAGAACCACCAGACCCTCCTGAGTTAGAGGTGCGAGAAGTCAAGGATCGTAGCATGAACCTTCGCTGGACGCAGAGATTCGATGGAAACAGTCCTATTACTTCCTATGACATTGAGTATAAGAATAAAACAGGTGAATTTGGTTGGAAATGTTAAGAGGATTTTTGCTAAGCTTTATTTATTTAATAAAACTTTTTTCTGTGTGTCAGATTCTTGGGAGCTAAAGCATGCAACACGAAATATCTCTCCCACAAATAATCAAGCCAACATCGTGGATCTCCATCCTGCTTCTGTCTATAGCATTCGCATGTATTCATACAACACCATAGGCAAAAGCGAGGCTAGTAAAGAGCTCACTATTAGCACAGATGAAGCACGTAAGTAACCTGACCTATCCATTAAGAATAAGAATGTTGCATTTATGCTAAAAATATACCTAAAGCAAAATCTGAAATTTGACATTGCCTTATGTGGTTTTATTCTTTATAGAACCTGATGGCCCCCCTATGGATGTGATGCTGCAACCAGTGACTTCTCAGAGTATCAGAGTCACCTGGAAGGTTAAACTGATTTTATCATTTACTTAAATTTTCATAAAGTCCTTTTTCTTATATAATGTTTTGATTTATGTCAGGCTCCCAGAAAGGAGCTTCAGAACGGGGTGATTCGGGGTTACCAGATTGGTTACAGAGAGAATGGCCCAGGCAGTAATGGTCAGTACAGCATTGTGGAGATGAAGGCCACAGGGGACAGTGAGGTCTACACTTTGGATAACCTGAAGAAGTTTGCCCAGTATGGTGTGGTAGTCCAAGCTTTCAACAGAGCTGGTACAGGACCCTCCAGCACCGAGATCAACGCCACAACACTCGAAGATGGTGAGAACATTGTGTATAGCTTTTACCTCAATAATAAAACTACACAATGTGCAGATGTGTACCCTATGACTTTTTGGCCATATCACTCTAAGCAAGTGATAAGAGACAAACTGAAGAACTTGCGTTTACTGACAAAATTCATTGTAGCATTTGCAGGTAGAAGGTTTATGCCAGTGGATTAACTTTTTTTTATAATGAAATACTGATCAATGAAAAGTAATTAGAAGTCCTTAGAAGTCTTATGAACCAAGATTACTCCTAAATAAGTCATGTGTTAACTATACTGCACATATTGTCCACTCTGTGAACAGTTGGTTTAGTCTCATTGGACCAGAGCAGACCAAGCCCTCCAGTTCTTCCTTGTGGCTGTAACCGTGGCGACAGTGATATTGATGGCCATTATGATAATAGTGATAACAACAAGCATACTAAAAATAATTATAATTAGCTTGTCTCTGTGTCTGCTAGCTTCCTGCTGTAATTATCCACAGCTGAGTGCATTGTCTCTCTACTCTCTCGTTTCATCTTTTTCTGCCCTTCCCTTGCTCCCCATGCTTTTAACTCTCTTCCTGTCGTCCTCCCTTCTTCCCTTGCCCATCTATCTCCTCCTTTCTCTAGTCCTGGTCCAAAGCTGATATTCACTATCTTTATATAATCTGGCCTCAACTAATCTGCATTTACCATACACAAAACATCACACTTAACATTCTTATAGATATGGTGGATTTTATTTTTGTACTTAGCCACTTGCAGCATGTAATCACTTATTTGGATATAAGCGACTGCGTGTCATGTCATACCTTATGATGTACTCTTTGCATATTTCCCACATTGCAGTAATCCTGTCCTAATTTGTGAATCGTTGCAGGCTGTATGCTCCTTTAGCTATTAAAGCCCTTGTCTTTAGGTGTTACTGAAAATTAAGGTCTGTTTTGTCTAATTACTTAGGCTATAAGCCGAAAGCTCTATTCATGCAAAACCTTGTTGCATTTCTAATCCTCCCCTGTCTCCCCTCCCTTCCACCCACCTTCTCCACCATCACCAGCTGCGGAGAAAATCCCTGGTGGACTTGGCCTGATCCAGCGCTTTCATTACTCTCTCTTTCAGTTCACTCTCTTCCTCTCTTCCTGCCCCGCCACTTCTCACAAGTTGACTTCTGTTCAACCTCAACACTGTGTGTTATTCAGGCCTTAAAAGACGAATGGTCAGCAGTGGCTATAGAGGGGACACCTGGGTCGGCTGGGACAGAGAAGGGATTGTCACTGCACAGATTTGGTGGTTTAGAGATGACCCTATATAGATCACGCTGGCCACAGGACTTTTTCTCATTAGCCTGTTTAGTTAGCTCATGTTTGATATGGAAATTAGATCCCATCTTTCAAAGGAGATTATATATCCTATATTTAACTGGTTTACAATGTTTATGGTTTTCCTTTAAAAGTATGTGTTGTTAATAACTATTTAAATCAAATACTTCTCTCCACAGTTCCCAGCCAGCCCCCTCAGAATGTGCGCGCCATCTCCGTCACCTCTGACGAAGCTGTCATCACTTGGGCTGAGCCCCCCAGACTGACCCTGCATGGAGTCCTAAAGGGGTATCGCGTTGTCTTCTGGGCTGTTTTTCCAGATGGAGGTTGGTTAAGTTATCAAACTTTAAAATGTGACTCACACCACTGTTCTTTGTACTAACTGCATTTTGTCGTTTCCGTGATTCAGAGTGGGGTGAAATGCAAAATATTACCACCATCAAAGAGCAAGTGGAGCTTAAACGTCTGGAAAAGTTCACCAATTACAGCATCCAGGTCCTGGCCTATACTCAGGCTGGTGATGGAGTCCGGAGCAATGTCCTTTACATACAAACTCGAGAAGATTGTGAGTCTTTCATATACACTAAAACACAGCTCTACCCTTAAAGGAATTAAAAGCAAACAAAAAAAAAAAAAACAACGCAAAACTATCAATCTGCCTGTTGTTTTTTAGTATGAACCAAATAGTGCCTATACAACAAGTAAAATCAAAAGGCATAACTGCTACGGTATCTTACATTGATCTAGTTTAGATTAGCATATGTTTTGAACCTGTAATATTTTTTTCTCTTTGTCTTATTGCATTGTGGGAGACAAAAAAAAACAGGGGCTTTAAGGGGTATTTGGCTGAGGTAGCTGATTAAAACCTCTTTGTTCAATGATGTGCCATTACCAGCACTAATGGGAATTAAGAAGGCAGAATGTGAGGCTGGGTGTGTGTGCATGTAACAAGGTAAGGGTTAAGTGTGTCCTACATATCTGTGAATGGAGGTACGTTTTTGAACCATTGTTTACATGCACATTTAGCCTGGCACCCCACACAAGGAGAGGGATTAACTCTTTGTGCCTCAAAAAGAATTAATTTTGTGCTTACACTGACGGGAGGAGGATTACATCCGTATCCGCCTCTCCTCTCCTTCCCTGGGGCCAGGCAGCGGAGGAGGCAAGTGTCTGGAGATGGAGAAGATATAAGAAAGAGGGAGAAAAGGCTGGAGGGACAGAAATTCTAAGTGTCATTAGAGAAAAGCCCTTTATTCCGTCACGGTCAGGGGACCTGAGCAAGCGCAGTTCCGAAATCTAAAATTGGAGGTTTCCAGAAGCTAAATGTAGTGAATATAATGAATAGAAATGTACACAGGCCAGAAAGCAATTCTGTATATAAAAAAATAATAATAATAATAATTAAAAACTAAACTAAGCTGGGTATTGTATAAAAGTTGGTGAATTGCTTATGTTTGGATCATTCGCACATTGGAGAGATCAAATTTAAAGTTGTCAAAACATAAAATTAGGAAACTACTGAATGGCTGTACTGGCTGTAATACAAATATATGCAAAAGAAAATACATGAATACAAGTAAAAGCTTACAAACTATATTATTTTTTGTACTTTTTTAGAATGATAAGAAATACAATAAACTAACTGGAAATAGTCTTGATAAGAAAAAAATATATATACTAGGAATGACTTTCCTCTATTTTTACTGTTAAAAACTGTTCATGTAAGGTATTATTTTCATCTTGTGTGGCGTTGAAGTCCTCCTGTGAGTGTTTGTGTGGAGCTTCGTGCCTCTTTTTTCTAATGCAGGTTGACATTTTGTCCAGGGGCATTTTGGTCACATATGTTCAATGCTCCTTATCTCACCCTTCACTTTGTCCTCAATCTTAAACATATGGAAGTGTTTGCAGTTAAATTGTGCAAACTACCACCTCACAGTCAGATATTATGCCTTATTAGAAAGCTGCTTTCTTTGTGTAATGTATTTTAGATAAATTCCTTTAGTTTTTATGATCGACAAACACGTAAAAGGTTCTGAAGATTAGGGCTGATAATACTGAAAGTAGTGATTACTACAAATTTTCAGTCATTTTTTCCTCATTCTTTTTTTTTTTATTCAGACCCTGGACCTCCGGCTGGTATAAAAGCTGTGCCCTCATCTGCCAGTAGTGTTGTAGTATCCTGGATACCCCCTCACAAGCCTAATGGAATCATCCGCAAATACACTATCTACTGCTCCAGCCCTGGATCGGGCCAACCGGTGAGCTTTGAGAGGGGTGTAAAGAGTTATTGGTTAAGTAGAGGGAGGGCCGTTCAAAGATGGCTCCTGAAATGTAGTGTTAATGTCTTCCTCTGCAGCAAACATTATTGTAAAGTGTGTAAAATGTTGTAGGTAAATATGATTTGGTACAAGCTCTGCACTGGTGTGGTTGTGAAGTGTGTGGTCTAGTGCTGCAGTCTCTGCGAGACATGTGTGTAAAATGAGCTCTCCTCATACCGCAGTGTGTGTGCAAGCTCACCCTCCAGCCTCATTTGCATATCTGCGTCTCATCACGTTGCCAGGACAACCTCATCTATTCATCAACGAGGGCAGAAAACAAACCGACTGCAGTGCATGCTCACATGAACATTGATGCGCACTCACACTGAATGTATGAGCCCATACATAGAGTTATGAATGCATTTACCAACTCATGTTTTATGACAAAATGTATTCAAAAACAGGAAATGTGGAGCACTAGCATAACTGCATAAAAACTAGATGACACGAATGCACCATTTTAGTGTACCTCTAAAAATACACCAGTACTCTCCTCCTTAGTCGCCATCATTGACACTTTACCTATCTATCAGCCCATCTATCTCTCCTTCTCTCTCTTTCCTCGCTAAAGCCCCCATGCAGAGTTGGGGATGATTACTATGTAAATGAGTGCGACTGGAGAGAAGGAAGGAGGGATGGGGGGGTCGGGCACACCGCGCAGGGAGTACTTTTGTTCCTCTTTTCATTATCTTGCTCTATCGTTCCCTGGATCACCGCTATCTCCACACAGGAGGAATATTTTAATATCCGTTAAAGCAATACACACATACACACACATACACGCATCACTTTCTGTCACACCAACATCTAGTCACCCACCCATTCATCTATCCATCCACTATCCATTCTGCAACCAACCTCTGACTGCAGTGGAGGAAAAAAATACACTACAGAAGGAAGGAAAAGCAGCATTAACATAGATTTGGGGCGTGGATATGCACAGTGAAGATTCAAAGCGGAGGGTGGTGTTGGTGGACAGGCCCACACATGACAAGAAATGTGGTGGGGAATAGTCAGCTGGAGAAGTGAGATGGTGAGGGATGGTAGAATGAAAAAGCAAGGATGATGCAGTGCAGGGTAGACGAGAGAGAAAAATATACACAAGTGCAATGAATGATGAACAGAGAGGAGGAAGTAATAAAAAACCCAGTGGATTTCTGTTTGATGGCCCACTTATAAATGTGAAAAACAACATGGACAGGGGAAACTATTTGCACGGAATGGAATCTACTGCTGAATACAAGAGCACAGGACAGAATAAAACAGAACCACAGGAGCTAGCTCTGCTGTCCAGTCCCTCACCTTTGCTGACTTCTCATATTGTTTGGCACTCGTAACAGAGCTAATATTTTATTTGTCAGAAATATGCTTTGCTTTGACAGTTCTGTGTGATATTTTGTAGTTCCTGTAGATACTGAAAAGTTATTTAACATGATTCACATAGAAGGAAGTAAAAATAAGGATTAGCTATAAAGTGAAACTTTGTTAGACTTTTTAATGCTTTGAGCTTGTGGAACAATGATGCTGATGTGCTATGGCTGTTGACACATGGCTGGGTTAAACACGATGCAATTACACACTCCCCTCCTGGTGATATGCTGTATGTGTCTGTTTTTGTCTCTACAATAAGATCATAACCCCTTTCTTCAGGACGCTTCAGAAAGTGCATGGATCTGTATCTGTCCTCCCCCTCTGTTCTTCTCTGCGATCAATGATGTGTAGATCAGATCCCATTGAGTACATGACTGTTCATGATATCTGAGTGACTCAGTGGTTCCACTGTGCACTAGTGTGTCATTTCTTGATTTCTTGTCCCTGGGGAAAATACAAGAGGAGAAATTCACTTTTCAGCCTCTTGACCCATTCAACACTCTTTAACACCTTATGCTGCATCACCTTTACAGCTTCAGTTCATTTTAAAAATTAAGATAAAGTAAAACATTTGAGGTTAAGGCCGCTCTTTCTGTCCTTCAAGTGATTTTGTATTGCACGATTTGGAGGCAATGACTTAATTTTGGAGTTCAGAATAGAAATTGTGAGTAGTCACAAGGTGTTATATTTGTAATGCATATGTTATATTTCATAAAAAGTAGTCTAAAAGTCTAAATGACATATGATTTAACATAGGGCATTACATTGTCATCTGTGTGCACTTATTTCACTTTAATTTAACTCTAATTTTTACTGATTTTTTAACAGCTTCCCAGTGAATATGAGGCCAACCCAGAACTTCTGTTATACCGTATCACACACCTGAACCATCGCCAACAGTACCTCATCTGGGCTGCAGCGGTCAACACGGCCGGACGAGGCAACTTCAGTGATAAGGTCACAGTGGAGCCAGCTGCTAAATGTGAGGATACACAAAAGAAGCTCTTTTGTGCAACTTCTGCCTGGATTTTATATTTATACTGATATAAAACTAATATATGTTAGTGTGCAATCACTTTTATTAGACTTATTATTGTGTTTACGTGTGTATCTCTGTGAGGATGACTATAGTTTGACTAATATCACAAAGCCTTATTGATTTGGCAGTTCAGACGGCACAGTGTATTGAAACGATAAGAGGGAAATATCAGGGAGAACAGCACGTGGAAGTAGAAGAAAGAAAATAGATGACTTCACCAGACCTGAATAATACACAAGGCAATAGAGAGGCAGGTGGTTTAGTGACATAAAGAGGCCAGTTAAATCAATAGGATTAAAGGACAGGAGTGGACAGTCTATTTTCCCATGTTATCATCCTTTTTCCCTTTTACCACTGATGCAGTTCACATATGTATGTATGGGTGAATGCGTCAGCTGATCAGCAGCTGTAAAAGGAAGTGTCCTCCAGGCTTGCCCTCTCAATACTTCATTCAACCTTAACATAAGTGCACTAGAGCGCTGGCATTAAGACTCCCAGCCTGAAAAGCATGTTGCTGAGAGCGGGTGGGGGACTCACACAGTGAGTAAGTGGGTATTTTTTTAAAGTCATCTCTGCACATATTTGTGCAGTCTTATTTTTTATTCTGTTCTCTGATGGACAGTGTCAAATTCACACTCACATATCTGTTCCACTAACTGTGAATCACAGGAAATATGTTGTGCTTTTCCCTTCTTGTAAATCCTATTTACTGACAGAATTCTAAATGGAAAATAAATCAATACATGCATTACGAATAAACCATCACATTGTTGTATTGATTCAAACTCTGTCAAACCTCTGCCGCTTATTGGATTTGAAAACAGTTTTATTCACAATAGATGAAATGATTGAGACTTCTTAATAAACCCTTTCCAATCTGTTTGTTGGTGCCAATAACTCGTTTTAGTATGTTTGGCCTCATACACTTGTTTCTATTAAAACCATTATTTGTTACTTTTTACAGCTCCAGCTAAGATCCTGTCTTTTGGAGGTACAGTGACCACTCCTTGGATGAAAGAGGTGCGATTGCCCTGCAGCTCAGTGGGAGAGCCCTCACCTACAATAAAATGGACCAAAGACAGGTAAAACATATTTCACAGATAGGGGTAATGCAGTCGCATATAATAGTTATAAGGCTATAACCGAATGTCTTTACTGTATGTGTTAGTGAGGACACGGCCATCCCACTCGCCCTGGATGGACAGAGATTCATCTTAGCTAATGGCACCTTAGTGCTGCGCTCAGTCAAAGCTGAGGACTCTGGCTACTACACCTGCACTGCCACCAACACTCTGGGATTTGACACTATCCTAGTCAACCTTGTAGTGCAAGGCAAGTCTTGTATATCAGCTTTACCTCTAGATGGGCAGTTTAGGCCTTCTGAGAATGTTAGTATAAGTAATAATTTGCGGATTCTTTAGTTCCCCCAGACCAACCCCGCCTAACAGTGTCCACAACATCCACCTCCTCCATCACATTGGCCTGGATACCAGGAGACAATGGAGGGAGCTCCATCAGAGGTACACATATGTTTATACATGGTCATAGTTAATAATGGAAATTAGTGTGCTCTTTTCAAGCCAATATCAATTATATTTATTCTAACTGGGGATCATAGTCATTGTCATTTTGAATGAAAAATCCTGTACAGCAAATATTGATCAATAATCTACATATATATAATTTTCAGTTTAATTCTGAAGGAATGCTGATTCAACTAAACCTTCATGACTTTAGTCATGAGCAGATAAGTACATAATCTACTCATTCTTAATTGAAAAGAGCAAAATAACAAAAACAGGAGGGCTGAGCTGAATACACAGCATATATACTGTGCGTTATTCTCCACTCAAATGTTTCTTGCAAAATTTTAATACATCAATAGAGAAAAGCATGTGGACAGAGAAAGAGGTTTCAGTGTAAGTGTCTCAGCAGAGGGGAGATGGTTTATTCAGGCGGCTGATACAGTCACCACATTGCAAAGTCCTATTTGCATAGATGCTCACTCAGCACCATCTCAGACTTTAGGTTTGTAGGTAAGTAATGGAGCCATACTAGACCCAGTGAAGCCCAACCATTCTCTAATTGGGCCAAGGCTCACAGCATGCTCTAACACTGCCATCTACTGGCCATTTTTTATATGACGTTAATTTCTGTGTTTCTCATTGTGCAGGCTTTGTGCTGCAGTACTCAGTCGACAACACAGAAGAATGGAAGGATGTATTTATCAGTTCAACTGAACGTTCTTTCAAATTAGACAATCTACGCTGCGGAACCTGGTACAAAGTCAAACTCGCGGCCAAAAACAGTGTAGGAGCAGGCCGCATCAGTGAGATTATAGAGGCAAAGACACATGGCAGAGGTAACA
The DNA here is from genome assembly GCA_019594935.1 of Periophthalmus modestus. Lineage (NCBI taxonomy): Eukaryota > Metazoa > Chordata > Actinopteri > Gobiiformes > Gobiidae > Periophthalmus > Periophthalmus modestus. The sequence goes on from JAIEZT010000016.1 coordinate 20,287,009, forward strand.
CACTAAATTACCTGGTTTATTTATTTATTGTGATATCATATATTATTACTTATATATACATATATTATTTTTTATAGAACCTCAATTCAACAAAGACCAGCCAGTTTTTACTCACATAAACTCTAGCCATGCCCGCCTTAACCTTCAGGGGTGGGCTAGTGGGGGCTGCCCCATCAGTGCAGTGACACTGGAGTTTCGACCAAAAGGTATCAAGCAGAGAAATATAGCTCAAAATGGCACAGAAATCAGAGTCGCTCAGCTGTCTTGTCCTTTGCAGGTACGTGGTCCTGGCAGAGTGTCAGAACCAATGCCACCACAGATGTGTTTTTGGCTGAGCTGCGTGAGGCCACCTGGTATGAACTGAAGATGAAAGCCTGCAACAGTGCAGGCTGTGGCAACCAGAGCTCGCAGTTTGCCACTCTGGACTATGATGGAAGTACGTTTGGGCATGCATTCATGATGCACTGCTTTTAAAGTGGATACATTATGCAAAATCTATTTTTATTAACTTTTAACCACATTATAATGATTTTCACTCATCATAAGCCTAAAAAAGTTGTATTTTAAATGATTTATATTGCACTTTAGTAGCACAAAGCACTTACATTGCGTACACATTGAATAATCCTGTTAGTCAATTCACATTTTCACTCAGCCCCTATCTGCATCCATAGCGCTACACTTAATTTGCTCTTTGAAAAACAGTAATACATGTTGGATTTTACAGCATCTCCACAGCCACACATTTATTGTGATGATAGTAGGAAGGAATCAGTTTAGAACCAGAAGTCAATAGACTTGTTTCTGTCATTAAGTCATTTTGATCATTGAATTTAAAGTAAACAAATGGTAAAATAATAATCAGTGTGTGTGATGGGTTATTATGACTAAATACTAGAAAACAGCATAATAAGTCTTTTGTAAATCAAGAGATAAGAAATAATGAGGAGAAGATTTCATATTAAATAAAAGCATATTTCTTTGATCAGCATGACTGACCCACTCACCTTTATGTTAACTTATGTTTTTAGGTACAATCCCACCAATAAAGTCTCCCCTGGAAAAGAATGATGACGTCAAAAAGTTGTTTTCTATTGGATGTCCAGTGATTTTAGTAACTCTGGGCGTCGCTCTTCTGTTCATCATTAGAAAGAAACGTAAAGAGAAGAGACTTAAGAGGCTGAGAGGTGAGAATCTCCATATATAGATAGAGAAAGAGATATAGGTATTTTCATTCTTTATGCTTGATCTCTTAATCTGTTTATTTACTCAGATGCCAAAAGCTTAGCAGAGATGCTAATCAGGTAAGTGTCTCAAACAACCTCTGTGTGTTCATATGCACCATTCTTAAATACTGCTGTGTGTGTGCTTCTTTTTTGTGAAGCAGTAAAAACAACCGTAGCTTTGACACACCAGTGAAGGGACCTCCTCAAGGCCCACGCCTACACATTGACATCCCCAGGGTGCAGCTGCTGATCGAGGACAAAGAGGGCATCAAGCAAATTGGTGAGAGGAAGAGAGAGACAGAGAGACACTATGATATGTGTCTATGTTCATGTGTGTTTTGATGCATGCCCATTCTTATTGAAAATCATGACTCATTAAATGAGTGTCTCCTTTGTGGTAGGTGATGACAAAGCTACTATCCCTGTGACGGACACTGAGTTCAACCAGACTGGCAACCCTCAGAGTTTCTGTGCAGGTGTGTCAGTCCACCACCAGGCTCTCATACAGAACACTGGGCCCCTGATCGATATGTCAGACATCCGTCCTGGAACTAGTAAGCTTTTGCGTTTTTTTCTGGGGTATTTTAGATCTTTAACTTTAGAATCATCCACATTTTATCACTACGTATTTTACACAGCAACTGGTTAACTAGTCTTTTTAATGATATACACATACTCCATTTTTCAACAGATCCAGTGTCGCGAAAGAGTGTTAAGTCAGCCCACAGCATTAGAAATCGTTACTCGAGTCAGTGGACTCTGACCAAGTGCCAGGCTTCGACACCAGCCCGTACTCTCACCTCAGACTGGCGCACAGTTGGCTCTCAGCACGGCATCACTGTGACCGAGAGTGACAGCTACAGCGCCAGTCTCTCACAGGACACAGGTTGGCTCATGCACACAGACACTTCCAGCCAACAGCAAGCTGAACATTTCATTGAGTTTACTTTGTCTTTCCTGTCATTGGCAGATAAGGGTCGAAACAGCATGGTGTCTACAGAGAGTGCCTCTTCCACCTATGAGGAGCTAGCTCGAGCTTATGAGCATGCCAAGCTGGAAGAACACCTACAGCACGCCAAATTTGAGATCACAGAGTGTTTCATTTCTGACAGCTCATCTGACCAAATGACAACAGGAACCAATGACAACGCAGACAGTATGACGTCTATGAGCACACCATCAGAACCTGGTATTTGCCGATTCACTGCCTCACCCCCGAAACCCCAGGACTATGACCGTGGCAAGAATGTAGCTGTGCCCATACCACACCGTGCAAAAAGTAAGTCCACCTGTTATGTAATGTTTATTTCTGTGTTCTTAGTTAATTAAAGGTGTACTTTTGTGATGGGTGGACCAGCAGATACTTGGAAATGTGCTTTGCCTGCAATATTACAGAGCATGGCATTAAATTGATCTATCCAGGAAAAAAAAAAAAAAAAAAAAAAAATATTTTTTATGAAGTTACAAGCTGTTAACAGATTCTCCATCAGAAAAGTAGTGCACCTGTGCAAAAAAATGGTAAGGATTTTAACTTGTATCAAACTTGTTACGTAACAGGTGACTACTGCAATCTACCCCTCTACATGAAGTCAGATCCTTTCTTCAGAAAGCAGTCGGAGCATCATGACCCCTGTCCAGTGGTCCCACCACGAGAAGCCTCTATTCGTGGGCTGGCCCAGCGGTACCTCCAGGGCCGTCATATGACAATGGACTCAAAGCAGTCCCTGACCATGGGCCATTCTGGCCTGACCTCCTCTGGGGTTTCCTCTGGAGCCACGGGAGGTGCGGGGGCAAGTGGAGGCTTGTCTGCCAGCTCTAGTAGCTCCACACTTCCTCAGAGGACTCTCACTATGCCTAGCTCTTCAGCAGCATCAGCCCAGAGTACTGCTGCCTCTGCCTCCACCTCTGCTGGAGGGGCAGCAGGGGCCATGGGGGGACCTTCCTCAAAGATGGGAGGATCCAGAGACTCTCTCCTGGAGAGCAGTTCTTCAGGTTTGGGTAGACTGCAGAAACAAAGGGATGGTCGAGATGGACGGGACAGACGTGATGAACGAGACAGACGTGATGAGCGCGATGGGCGGGATGGGGGCTCAGGAGCGTACTCCAAATCCTACACACTTGTGTAGACTGGCATCACTGTAACTTTGACAAACTGCTGGTGGAGCCAGCACTTGCCTAGAGCCACTGTGGAGGTGGTGTGAGGGATAAATGCATGCACAGCCCACTTGTCCGTGCCTGAGCTGTGCCAAACTGTGTGGCTGCCTGGTTCCCATCGACACTACTGTATGAAGGGGCTCACTGCTGGGTCTCCACAGCACAGGGGTTTGCCTTTCTTACTGTCTGATTGCTTTCTAATAAGTCATCTCGCTCTTATTTCCCCCCATCCCCCCCCGGAAGTCACTTGCCAAAACATGAATTATCTATTTACTTCACATTTTGATTTGTTGATAAAGACATGTACATTTTACACAAGCACTTTTCTGATTTCCAGACAGTAGACGTCACACAAACTTGTTGAACCTTTTAGGTTTTAAAATGCAACATTTTTTGAAGAAGTTCATCTCTCAGCATTGTGCCATCGCAGGATGCTCTTACTGTATGCATTACCACCTACTCTGGTGTCATTTGAAGTAACTTAATGAGTCATAGACTCACCTAAGTGTTCACAGTATGAGGACTGCTGTCTCCAGTTTTATGATATAGGGGAATTTTCTTCAAAAGGGAGAGATAACAGTGTAGGATATATATATATATATATATATATATATATATATATATATATATATATATATATATATATATATATATATATATATATATATATATATATATATATATATATATATATATATATATATAATGTAGACTTAAAGGAGAAGATTCAATTCATTAAAGATGAATTTTCAATCACTTTTCCGTTAATTTTCTGATGGAGTTATAATCTTATGTGCAGTACAGAAGAAATCGAATGGATCAAACAGAAATCACAAGCCTGTGTGAGAGTGTGTGGAGTGTGCGTGTGGATGTATATGTGTAAATATATATATGTATACATGTGGCAGGCACACACCAACTATGGACCTTTTATAAAATCAGTATGTATGCTGGCCTTTTGAGCACACTTCGGTGTCAAAAGTGACCCTTGGCTTTTTTTCTCCTATATACCGGTGAAAGGGTATAGAGCCCATGACGATACTAGCTATGTAACACTATGACTATAATTTGACTATATTTATTTTGTAACTGGTATAGGACAGAGAGCAGTTTGCTGTTGTAGGAAGAACAGGACATAAGAAAGCTTGGATGTTACATAATGGTGCCACGTTATATATATATTTTTCTTATTTATTTTTACTCTTCCTGTTCTTTCTTTTCTTTCTTTCTTTTTTACTTGTTGCTGTTGGCCACCATATCCATACAGAGTCACTGTGACCTACTGCTAGCAAGCTAGTCATTTAAGAAGAAAACAGATGAGAGGTTAGGTTTAATATGCATAGACACATACAAATGCTTATGATATACAAAAATCCTATTTGTATCAAATTATTTTAATGTAATGACCTGGAGTGGTTGAGTGAAGAATATTGAGACAACATTATTCTAAATGGAAGTAGTCCCCAAAGCTCCAACACAGTCTCTTCACATGAGTCGTTTTAAGCTTTATACATGGTGCTGTATCTGTTACAGTTATGCTGACATTTACCCCACATTTCTTATTCTCCCAAAGCTAAATCCCATGACAAAGATCGTTCCAAAAATTGAGTTGCTCCAAATGTTTTGCAATGCTACACCATAACATCAGGGCTCTCGCAATAGAAAAAATAAAAAGATGTGTTCTATATGTTTGTTTTCAAAAGTATGTACATATATATTTCTATTTAAATATATAGCAACTATATGAATATTGAAAAAAGAAATATTAAAGCCGATCTAATTGAAAATATATATAAAAGATCACAAGACAATCGCTTAGGATAAAAACTGCAAGAAGGAAGGGAGTGAAGCAGAGGGAAGCTCATGGCTTAAACGGGTACTACTACCATGGACAGAGATATAAAGGGAAAAGCATAGACAAGACATGAGTTTGGAGAATTCTACAAGGATCTTGTGATTTTGTAAATGTTCAGTGGCGGCGCTTGTGTAGCAGGCCGTGGCTTATCAAGGACAAGCACAGTAAAGATGACGTGTAGTGTGAGATTGTGTCGCTGGTTAGCTGTGGTCTATTCTATGGCTCATTGCAGAAAGTGTGATGTTTAATATAAACATTTTGAATATGAATGAACAGCCTACACAGTAAGTGAGCCTATTGTAATATGTTGTATTGTACCTTCCAAAGGTGTGTTCACAAGCTCAATGCCATTACAGCAAAGGTTATGTCATAGCAACTCCCTCCCCATGACTGCAGGCAAGACACAACTCAGAGCATTTACTCTTCACAGCAGTTCAATTTATTCAAATTAAATATAGGGAGAAACAGATTTGTTTTTATTTTTACAAAATAAAGATGCCTTTCACATTTCTATTGTATGTATGCAAAACATTCCTTTTAATATAATGGAATATTCTTACCTAACTGGATATTGTATGGATCAGAGAAACACATGCTTCTACATTCAGCTTACCTCTGCACAGCACAGCTGTAGTTTTTACACTGAAATACAGGTTTTATGCTGGCTCAAAGTTAATATTCTCTGTACAAATAAAAATTGTTTTGTAACTGTACCATCACCACAGGAATATAAAATTGGAATATTGTTTTGTTGTTTGTTTGTTTTTGGGGTTTTTTTGCTATTAATCTGAAAAATCTTAAAATTAGCTGTGTTGTAAAACCAACATCAAAACTCACGAACATCTCAAATCCAGCTCTGCTCAGATCCCCTTGTCTCACTTTATCCTTGCCCACATTAGCTCCATACAAGAGGATTTGTGTACATATAAGAAAGTGTTTTGTATAGAACAACTACTATTTTGGACATCACTAGAAACCAGGGCACAATGTAAACTTTCAACTAAAGATATTGTTACAAAACAGATCTTAATGAAGAATTATAGAAATATAGTTACACTGCTTTATCTTGCTTTTTCAGCCAGTCAAAACTAATTTGAGTGGTCCATGCATATGTAACTAAGATCTTCTTTTACAGGATGTTTGATTTTGTTGTTACCCTTTCTACTTCATTTTACTTTGTCACAGGAAGCGTATATTTTTGGCTTTTTTATTATCACATTTTTATGGAGGACTGCTGCATTGCATGTTCTGGAGATTTTGCTGGGTATACATAGAAAAGGCAATTTGAGCTATCAAAAGGGGACTTCATAAAATATTTTAAAATGCAAAGGTTGTTCCTTAAACTTTTATGAGGGAATTGTTGCTTCAAATTTGCAGTTGCTTGTGTTTAACTCAACAGTTTCTTTTTTATGAAAACAAAAAACTTAAAAAGAATACTCAACACCTTGTGCAATAAAGATATCTTTTTATGAACCGTGATGGCGCTGTGGTTATTTGTCAACATAGTTCTGGCTCTTGGTTCTTTGATGACTTCACTTCAGCTCTCTTTACCTTTTGGTCAGAACTTAAGACAGTTCTTGATGTTCACAAGAGCCTCGCTCTTCTGTTGTCCTGGGTTCATGCATTCTGAACCCTGAAGTGATCATGGAAAATATAGGATGATGAGAGAGTGTGTGTGTGTGTGTGTGTGTGTGTGTGTATATATAATATATATATATATATATATATATATACATATATATATATATATATATATATATATATATATATATATATATAATATATATATATATATATATATATATATATATATATATATATATATATATATATACACACACACACACACACACATACATACACACTACCGTTCAAAAGTTTGGAGTCACCCAGACAATTTTGTGTTTTCCATGAAAAGTCACACTTATTTACCACATGAGTTGTAAAATGAAAAAAAATAATAGAATATATAGTCATATATAGTCAAGACATTGACAAGGTTAGATATAATGATATTTATTTGAAATAATGTTTTCCTTCAAACTTTGCTTTAGTCAAAGAATCCTCCATTTGCATCAATTACAGCATTGCAGACCTTTGGCATTCTGGCTGTTAATTTGTTGAGGTAATGTGGAGAAATTTCACCCCACACTTCTAAAAACCCCTCCCAGATAGAATACCAGCCTCCTGCTCCTTCTCTAATGAGTTCTTGCACAATTTGGAGGTGTGCTTTGGGTCATTGTCCTGTTGTAGGATGAAGGTCAGCATCCCGAAGTCGCCTCTTCACTGTAGATGTTGACAATGGCGTTTTGCGGGTATTATTTAATGAAGCTGGGTCTAGTTCTCAAACTAGAGACTCTAATGTACTTATCTTCTTGCTCAGATGTGCATGGGGCCTTCCACTTCTCTTTCTACTCTGGTTAGAGCCTGTTTGTGCTGTTCTCTGAAGGGAGTAGTACACACCATTGTAGGAAATCTTCAGTTTCTTGGCAATTTCTCATATGGCATAGCCTTCATTTCAAGAACAAGAACAGACTGTCGAGTTTCACATGAAAGTTCTCTTTTTCTGGCCATTTTGAGCTTTTAATCAACCCCACAAATGTGATGCACCAGATACTACTGATGCTACTTTTATAGCTTCTATAACCAGCTAAACTGTGCTAACATGATGCACAAGGGTTTTCTAATCACACATTTGCCTCTGACACAATGAGCAAACACATTGTACCATTAGACACTGGAGTGATAGTTGCTGGAAATGGGCCTCTATACACCTATGTAGATATTGCACCAAAAAAACAGACATTTGCAGCTAGAATAGTCATTTACCACATTTACAATGTATAGAGTGGATTTCTGATTAGTTTAAAGTTATAGTCATTGAAAAAACTGCTTTTCTTTCAAAAATAAAGAGATTTCTAAGTGACCACAAACTTTTGAACGGTAGTGTATATATGTATGTGTCGTAACCAGACAGACTGACGGACCAAAAACGCGTAACTCACGAAGTCTTTACAGTGTTTATTTACAGAAAGGTGCAACAGGTAATCAAAGTTCATTAATCCACAGGTGCTCGGGTGCGTGGGTGCGGGTCGAGGTCCAGGGGAAACTAGTGATGGGTCATTTGAAGCCGAGGCACCGAGGCTTGTACCGAGTAAAAGGGACGTGTCGAGTGAAGCCGCGATTCGAGGCTTGAGTCAGATTGCCAAAAACCAAGAGACCTGTGAATGTGAGGCCTCGCTTTGGTGAACATGACGTTATTGGTTCATTTACTGTGTTACGTGCACAGGCACACTTCATGGGCTACTGCTTTTTTAAAATTCACTTTCACTTTAGTCTAACTTTCACATGCTAAAAGAAGCTTTTTTATTTATTGGTTTTACAACCAGAATATGGCCGTGTAACCTACTTATATTCTAGTATTTGTTTTTTTTTCACTGAATATGATGTACAGTCAGTTCAACATTCTTTCAGCTCAAAAAATATAATTGTGTTATTTAAGCGGGGTTTTGTCCTTGTCCGTTACACAGACACACCGGATTATAGCCAAATGCTTTCATTTCCATCCGTTGTCCCAAAAGCTGGGGTCATGCAAGGGTCAAAATAAAAATTGCACACTGCAATCATTTTTATTGCACATATATCCGTAGGGGTTTCCTCCAAGATACTAGGGTTCTATTTCATTTATCCCGTGAAGTCTGACACCAGTCAAACACTACATGCACTTCAATCCCCTCTCACCTGCATTTGGATGCTACATAAATATACACCACTAGAGGGAGACACAGACGCTTATAACATTTTGTCCAATTTTATTAAAAGAGTTTGCACACTGTTAAAATCAGATCATATTTTCATTCATTTGTATGAACACAAGTAAGTTTTTCTTTTAACAGAAAATCTGAAATAATACCACTCAGGCACTGCTTAATCCTCTCACATTCATCAGCATACTTTTCAGTTTCATTCAGACACATGAACTTACAAGCAGCACTTAAAACGCTACATAAACAGGTCTATATGTCATTGTGTATATTTATAATGACATTGAGATGAACACGTGTCTTTGTGTGGCACACAGCCCCGTCCCTCTATTTCCCATTCTTGTGTTTCTTCTGTTGAAACTTCCTGAAGTGCGTCTGGATGGTGGCCGCTGCTTTTTCTACTTCCACAGGACTCAGGGGGGGTGCAGCCGAGTTCGTGCACGTCCCATTACTCGCGTTGGAGTCTGAGCACGACAGGACACAGGGGATAGCCAGAGAGGTAGAGGCAATAGCCATGGAGACATAGTCTGCAGCAATAATCAAGTTCAAACAGACACACATTGTGCACACAGCAGGCTGGCTATTTTTCTGCCTCTTATCCACATTTGGCACACGTTTTGACCAGAGACAGCAGAAAAATAGCCTGCTTTATCAATAATCTATTGAACTTACTTTTTCTGTAAACGCCTATGCTGTTCCTCCTGTAGCCGTCAAACTTTGAGTAAAGCAAAGTAAAAGGTCATATTATTAGGATGAGCAAAAGGGCGAGAGACAGACTGTGTGTATGCGTCAAAGAGCAACAGAGAGTCCTCCACATGGTTATCTGATGTTCATAACATTCTGCCCGTAGGCCCAACATGGTAAAGGGGGATCACAGCGCGCAGTCAACCAGCGCAAAGCGCTAGTTGACTGTGCGTTGAAATGTGCGCCCCATGTGCGCACCATGTCGAGTTTAGGGCAGTGACCTCGGAAACAAATCTCTTGATTGGGATTATAGCTCAAGCAGAGCGCACTGTGAGCGAAAGGAAAAGCTTCGCACGCTCCTGGTTGATTTGACAGTTTGGCCCTCAGCAGCAGAACCTGTACTCTTGATCATTTTACACAGATTTGGCCATAAACCTATTTTTGTAGGGCTAAAGAATTGTGTGCTGCTCTACACTAACCCATTACTGTAATCTTTGTCCTGCTCTCTAGTGCTGCTCCATTTAAAGGTCCAAGATTAAATTCACCTGTTAGAAACAACTTTTATAAACAGAATGATATTATACTTTGTTTTAGAACTCTATTTGCCTTCCAAGTCGAGAATGGCATCTGTCTGTATTTTTACATCTTAAAGTATTGAAGTATTATGGATCCCAGGATAGAGCCATATAGTCTCAACTGTGGATCTGACAAATAAACTTGACTATGTGACTTTAGGGAAACAGTTAAAACTCTGTGTGAAACCAACAGGCTGTTTTGAGAATTGTCCATGTTGAGGCACTTACCTCATCTACTCTGCTGTTCTTGCGGCTATGAGACACTGAGTGAATCTGCCAAGGCAAAGGCTGGGAGACCATGTAAGGCAGTGGTTCAGGTTTTCTCTCAAAGTGCAGGCTGATCTGAAGGTAAACAAACACACAAAGAGGAACTTTGTTATGATGCAATTTCACCTCCAGACTGTCATTTATTTGCATCACTAAATAACCTAACAAACATGCACACATGGGTGTACATGAAGCTTTCTGACGGAGATGGAGAGGCCAGTATTAGGTGTTCTGAAAATATGAAACTATGTTCTCTCACATGAATGACCATGATTACAAAAGTATTTCATGTAATAAAGAAAAGATTATTTTGCCTGCTCAAAATGTGTGCACAACACTGTCATGATTCACTCCACTGATTGAATTTCTTGTTGAAGATCTTTCCTTCCAACCCTCATTTACTCAAGCCTTGTTGTCTAGCATTAGGACTATTTATGCCTTAGGGATTTAGTATAGAACAACATGAAATAATCAAACCCATAGCACAGTCATCTCACAGATTAATGACTGCTCTGTGCAGGTAATATCTAAAATCAACACTGTCTAATAACATGACCGTGACTTTTGTAGATGTTATTAATCACCATGCACTGGATGCAAGGTTTCAGTCATTTATTTTTAATTAAGCCACAGAATAACAGCTGCAATTTTGTGGTCCTTATCATTCTGTCAGTTTAACATCATGTGCGACTACAACTAAAATGATACATCAAACAGACTTAAGAGTTCAACGTGGTTTTTTTAAAATGTAAATTATCATAATATAGAATCTATGAATGACATAAATGTGCACTGTCTTGGTTATACCACAGGAAATATTGATTAAAGAAGGTCAAGGAAACCCTATGTTTACTCCATGCTACATTTTAACACCACACAATTATCTACAATCTCTTACCGATTCTACCACTTTGACCATCATGTACATGGCAGTTAGCATGGTGACCAACATCTTGGCAACTATTCCCCCTTGTCCTGTAACGATTATCCTTAAAAATGTTCCCTTCTTCTTCTTCCAGACTCCAGGGTGATGCTGACACAAAGAAGAGGCAGACAAACCATCAGCGCGCTCAGAGCTCTCTGCATACACAGCCTTGGTCCAGTGCCAGACACATGAGGGTAAGGCCTTTAAAGAGCTTTGCAGGACAGAAATAGAGGAGCAGTAATCTTTTCCTCAGCATAACACTTATCCCCCCAGTTGGCCTTAAGCTCCAGCGGCTGACACACAGCAGCCTAATCAAGCGTGACAATTAAAAAGAATATGCCATATTAATAACACCACCACACTAATCCAATATTTATTTAATTAAAGATATTTTACCATTTTCAAATAGTCAAGGATGTGTCTTCCATACAAATGACACTGTATGCCATCAATGACTTTATTAATGATTGATCACTATAATGATAATAATATATTAGCTGGGTAAAGGAACCTAAAAGTTTAAGTTAAGTCTACTGCTCCCTCAAAATGATATGAAACATGGTGGCAAGGTGGTGAAATGTCTTGCATAAGGACACGATGTCGGTATGCAACAGGTAGAAAAGGGTTTGACCTGAGGGAGAGGAGGGTTTATAATGAATGAATGTGAGTGAATGTCAAAAAAATTGCACTAAATAATTATACATTAAAATTCCCGCTGCATAGTTTTCATTAGGTCTTGTTAATTGATTCTAGTTGACCCAATAATTCACTCTAAAATGATCTAGGAATAATCAGGTTGGGGCAATGCATTTATCTTTTTCACAATGTCACAAACTGGCCAGGTTAGCTATGCATGGCACAAAGAGTAACCTGTCTAAACATGAATTTGGGTTTTCTACTGCTCAGTATGCATCTGAAGTAATCAGATGAGTGAATAAAACAGATTATCAGGTTACGCGTCACTGGCCGCGTCTGAAGCCACTCACACCTCACCCCACAAAGCAAAGATAATCCACTGTCAGCCACAATCAATGCACCTTTAACACTGCATGGCAGTAGTAACTGTGCTTTGTATTGAGATGGATATATGTGAACTTTTTGGACAATTTGATCAATAGCTGGCCTGAGTGTGTGCGCGTGTCTGATTTTAAAGTCAAAATATAGACGAGCAGTGTTGGCCATTTGTCCTCAGGATTCTTTTCATTCCAAGGACAAGGTAAGATAGACAAGATAGAGAGAAACAAGGCTTTAACTCAATCTTAAAATTCTAACATATAAATTCTAGTACCTCTATTAAGTTAGTTCAGCATCACAATGATCTGTACCCAACATCAAATTATTATTGTATTGATTAGTTGTGGGCAAATAATAATTTTGCGCAGTTTGAAATTTGTGCCAATATTTTAGCACTATTTCATGTAATTCAGCTTTACCAGTTGTGTTACTGTGTGATCATATTTCAGAGGTAGGAGATTGTGAATGGAGAAATCCGAGGTGCTGTCTTTGATATGGAGCTGTAAAAACAAGTGCCACTAGAGGCTGAGCTCTTGTGGAGATAGCCTATCATTTTCCAGTCCTCAGATAAGAGAGACCTTTATGTTAGTGTGTCATTTCTAACATGCTGCAGTGTCATGTTATGGACAAAATGATAGGCAGAGAAGAGTCTTCAGGAAAGCGTATACACAGATCAGAACCAGGGAATGCACCTGCTACTTTTAACAGTAAATCCAGTCTTGATTCTTTGTTATGATATGTCTTTGTCTACAGTGCTTTATTAGGACACTCTTATAACAATTCACTTCTTCTTGATCAGTATCCACAGAATTGAAGTATCATTGAATTTCAGATGTGTTCATGTTTTTTAAAAAGCAAAAGAAAATTAAGGTATGATCTTGTGTGAATGAAAGGCTTGTTCTTACACCTTTTTGTACAGGTACATGGTTTTGAAAAGGATATTGTTCAGCTGTAAATATCTAAGCCTTTGAATACACTGTAGTAAATATTCATGTTGTAATATATTTCTATTTGTTTAACTAAAGTATTTCATTTGATTGAACATAAATGCTAGTTTGCAAATGGTGTGAATCGGAAGGGATGCCAAAAGGAACATATCACTGAAATAAATGTGATGCATTTAAAAAAGTTATTAACATCTGGGGGAAAAAAATCCTGAAAAGTTTGTTCATAAAAAGTTGCATAGCCTATGGCAGCCATAGCAAACCGCAGTGCCCAGCGCAGGCCTGTATGTCAGAGATTTTGAAATAGTTTAATATGGAAAAAATACGGAATATATGCAGGTAACAATAAGTGAAGTTTTCTTCTGCAGAAAATGGTGGCAAATCAAAACAAGATTATTAGGATTAATAGACTAGACTGAAGAGTAGATTAATAGACTAGACTACATTTCTTTTCCAAAATGCAGTGCTCAGATAGACTTTGTGTGTCTGAGCCTGAGTTTGGAGGCCTTCAGGACATCACCTCTGGACATACATGCTTGATATTAGCTCTCGGGATTTGGGGAACCATGATTCTGCCACTTTCAGATCTCCCCTATGAATTTTTCTATCGTTTCTGGTTATTGAGCCCAGATGCCAAGAGCCCTTCCATCTCATCTCCATCTGTTTATGTGAAAAATGTCTCGACAAAATTGATAATGAATGATGCAGGAGGGGATAAGTGTGCATGTAGACGTGCTGTTTATAAGTCCTCAAATGCCTTCTTTACTGTCTCATGTTGCTCGGTCATTGCAGCATTTCTAAATCACGAATCATTATTTTTTTTTATGCAAACTGAAGCATTTTTGCACATCAGAAGAACAACTACATAGATAAGCTGATGGCATGGTGGAGATTCCATGGTGTTCGCAGTGGCGATGGTAGACCAGCCATGTTCCCTGTTTCTGTGGTGTTAGATGCTTGTGTACAGAAAAAGCCTTTGTCAAGCATTCTTTATGGTCGTCATTTGTGTGGAAATCTCCAGAACGAAGAAAAACAACTTGTTAGCTTTTACAAAAAACACGCCAAAAATGATCATTGTTGACGTCTGGAAAAAATAGAGGGCAGCGCTGTAAAATGTACTGAACAAAGCAATAGTGAAATCATTCTTTGCTGCAAGCTAAATTTCCAAGTGTTGAAGACATAGCTAATGGGCTATGTGGCAAACTTAAACTTACAACGGCTGAAACACATGTAACACTGTTAGCATCAAATATAGACCTGAGTGTGGATGAAGGGCCCGCCTGCAGAAAAACTATGGCACTGGCAGAACAAGTGTATTGGAGGATTTACAAGGGGTCTGCTCAGTTTCAAGAGAAACATTTACCACACCAAGAGCTCTTATGGAGAAAACTGGCTGAGATCGAAATAGACGAGAGAAAACATAAGGACCCTGGGCTGTCAAAAACAAAAAGAAAGAAATTTTGTAGCAGTGAAGTTGTTACAAAATGACTACTGCCAATGGCATCCTCTTCACAAATGATACAATCCAAAGAGCCCTTTTTCTCAAACCGATGAAATTAAGGCTTACTCAGATTCCAGATTGGTATGGTCCAGAAGATGTCTGTAACAACCTGCAAAATGTAAACGGCACACCTGAACAAGCCACTGAATCAGAAAATAAAATATCTGATGACAGGAAGGACACTTTCTGCACTGATTCATCTTTTCAAGTAGGAAGTGTTGATGAGTCAGCAGGAGGCTGCTGAAGGTAACAACATAACAGGGAAATCTGCAGTTGAACGAACCAGGTACCTATGGAGATCAGGTTCCAGCACTTTCTATGAAACCTAACACATATCGTGCCAGGCAATGAGCCTGAAACTCCCCTATTTGGCTGTAGAAGTCCTGCTGTGTAGAGTTGCAATTGAAATAATGTATGATGAAGCCTCCAATATGCCAGTGCAATAGTTTGCCTGTGTGTTAGCAGAGCTCCAGCATCGCCTCCCACAAGAGCAGTTACAAACCCGAGTCCTGACCTCTCAGTGCGACAAGTGCTGAGGTATTGTTAGCAATATTCAATATGAGAAACAAGAAAGAAAAAGATGCACAAAGGAATCTTTTATGCATTTTCTAATGAGGTAGCAACTGCATAGCAACAGTACTAAAAGATGTTTTAACTAAAAATATCTCCTTACATTCAAGTTCAAAGAATGGGATTGAAAATATATCCAAGCAAATAACAGTCATAGCGCCATGGAGCAATGAATCCCTGATAGAACAGTGAGGCCACAATATGGAAATACTGTGTCATGCCCCTGAACAATAACTAGATCAATGCTATAAAGCACTTTTCTGGCATTTACTTCATAAGTCATATATTTTCTGCTGTTTATGGTCATTTGGTGTTGTTTGGGGTACAGTGAGATCCAACGGTAGAGCCAACTGCTCTAATGTACTCTCCCAGTGGGAGAGTACATTAGAGCGGCACATGAAAAGATGGCATATAGACACAATCAGAATCTTTGACTCTACTTTACTACTACTATTGACTTTTTACTATATAAGACTGACCATATTACCCAAGGAGTCATAGTGGTTCCTCAGCAGTGCTCTCCACAAAGAAATGAAAAACATAGACAAAATCCATCAGAACTGTTTCAGCATTTTTGATGAAAATACAAAACAGAAGTATGTGTTAAAGATCACAGACATAATCTGAGGTCCTGAGCCCAGCAAGTAACAAGTTGCATCATACATCACCATACTCATTTTGTATAGCAGAGAAATCCAGATTTCTCTTCCGTCGGGATTCAAAGTGGGTCTGAATATTAAATGCAGTGCTGCCTGCTTTAAGACTTTTGCATGATAGCTACACCAAAACAAAAACCTTTTACTATCAATGCAACAAAGACCACCTGACAGACTTTATGTGCAAATGTAGAAAGAGACCAAAAGGTGTCCCATGCATTAACCTCAGGTCTTTAACCCTATTGCCCTGAACAACATTTAAACACCACTTGGAATGCAAATTTTGGCAGAGATTCAAAGTAAACGTCCCCGCAGCCCGATGGTCCCACAGCCCAACCTACATAGATCATTATTTTGCTTTCTGTTCATTGTCAACCACAATATTGATCTAAAGCGGCTTAATAATAGAAACGGGTCCATAGCCCTCGCCTCTTCATAGTGTCTAATCATCACAGTGAGTAGTTCTTATTGTTGAAAAATTGCCACATGACATTTTTAACCCTATATGTTTGGACATGGAATCTCAATTTTTTTGTTTGTATTCTAAGTACAGAGCAGTGGGCAGACACAGGTGAAAAGAGGAATTGTCTGAGCACTCAAGCAGCAAGCTTTGAATGCAGGACAAAACAGAATTACTCAAACAAGCATGAACCAATTGAAATATACACAGTTGATTTTACATAATATCTTCTTTGAAACTTTTACATAATATCTTCTTTGAAACTTTTACATAATATCTTCTTTGAAACTTATCCAGATATGGTTATATTTTGTTTTTATTCAGTAATAAATATTTAATCTTTATACTTGGCAAACTGCAGAATATTTAAATTTTGGAATTAAAATGCAAAACAACGGCAACAAGAACTTGCCAACACTCTATGGATCGGATGTGATTTTAACGACTAAATAAACAACGAGTCAACACTGTGCATCAGACAGATAGAGAAAGCAATGCTACTCAAAATGCATTTAGTGCAAAAGACACGTCCTGGAATTTCAATCTACAAATGCAAACACAACCGATTTAGAATGTGACAAACGATATGAAGTTTACTTTCAGAAACTGCAGAGGCGCACGTCGCAATGTTTAGCTCTTTTAGCTGTGTTGTTAGAATGATGGTTCCTCATCAAAAACATACCAGGAGTTCTGTTTTGTTTCATTGATATGTTTAACACAAAATCCCTGCACATTTAGGCTGAGTTCTTCTTTCAAACGGAAAACACTCATCCACCTTGTGATGTCATGTGGTAATACAGGAAGTGCTCCACTGTTTTTAAACTCCGTTCACTAGAATCATTTGGATGATTTCAGCTCTGGAATTGCCTATCTCTACTGAACAAAATGTAAAAGAATGTATCTGTATGTGTCAAAATGTATCTGCAAACTTGAAAACTACCCGTAGATGACATTACAAGGTAAAACAGTGTATGTAGACAGACTAATAATAAAGGGTTAGTCATGTTTGTGTAACATGTGTGAATGAACCAAAGCCCACCTCTGGGTATGTTTGACCTATGTTCGATGAGGTAACAACATTATTACATGGCCTAAAGCTCACAAGAATCCATTTAGAGTAATATGGGACTTTCAATAATATTATGGTAAATTATTACATGAAGTATGTGAATGGCTAAAAGTACTTTTTGTACTTTTGTTATTGTTGCACTTACATTTTGTTACATATATTAACTTAGGTACACATTTTATCACTCTTTTCATTTGTAAAAGTAATGTATGCCTTATTAAATAGGCAGGCACTGGACCAGCAATCAAGACATGATTACAAAGAACAAAGATGGAAAAAAAACAGGAGCAGCAATGAAGAGACACACGACTTCTTTGTTCTCTTCTTTATCTCCAGCTTGCTTCTACAAATGGGAACAAGACATATAGAGATGTTTGAAGTACAGGCTATTATATTTTTAATGGGTTCTTGGCTCTGGAACTTCCTTATTCTGTACTTTGACCAATAATGATTTGGCTTCAAATGCGGTCAATACAATACATCAGGGGGTATTGGTGTGCAATGCATCATGGTGACGTCTAAAATTGGTTCAAAATTACATCGATATTACATGGTGTTTATTTGACAGAAGTTATATCTCAGGACTTGCACCTCTGACAAATGTGAATGTGAAGGTAAGTCACTACGAGCTGCCTGCGACACAATTCTTAAACATTTTTAGCCTGTCGAGTGGGAGCCAACTGACAGTTATACAACAGGATCTAGCACCTTGGCAACAGGACCAGGTATTGCATCAACCTTGCCATGACTACCACCATACTGAAATGACTTGATGGGACCCCTAAGAATGTTACATTTTAGGGCCCATGATGTCAATCACTTTTGCCTTTTTCATTTTGCTGTAATTGTTCTACTTTCTACAAATTTCCAGTTACCTTTCAAATTGACCGATTCACCAAGGGAGAGCCAAGTCAAATTAAAATGCCTCAATGGTACTTAGCGCAGAAATGAAAAAGAAAATAATAAAATAGCAGACCCATCAGTCAAACTTATTGTGAAACTCTTGGCTGGAAACTCGCAGCTTGTTTCTACTAATAATCTGTTCAAAACATGTCAAAGATTAGTTTTAGTATCAAGTTAAATACCTAAAGCACTGAGTTAGTTAAACCTCTGGAAGGTTCATTCGATCAGTTAAATAGTTGTGAGAGTTTTTATGAGTTTTAGCAGCTTTGATGTTCATGAAATTAACACTTATAGAATAGATGATTTTAAGTACCTGGAACCCACATGGGTAGTGCAGCTGGTCTAACTCAATGCATGGAATTGGCAGTTTGCTGGGACACCCAAACTGACTAGGCAGCCATCAGGACGCCGTCCTGTATCTGGGAATTTATCCCTCTGCAGATTTATAATTTATCCAATGAAGTGACATCTACATACTGTCAAGATACTTAACTAGCATCAGCCCCAGTGTGCAGGTGTGTGTGCAAAAACTGTGCTATGATTTGAGGACTTTTGACATTTTCATCACTCTGAAACATGGATTTTTGTTCTTGAAAATAATTGTAATTTCAGTATGTTTTCCCCCCTCATCCCATTAGAGAATGACAATAACATTTCAGTGGAGTACTATAACAATACACAGAACACAGATCCCCATGAAGCATTAGAAAGGACAACAGTTTACTGCACATTTAGTCTACCATGTAATCACTCCCAAGTGCCCAGCTGGCTGCAGCCCTGGATCAGCGCACTACAATGAGCCAATGCTATACATTATGAGACAACATAATAACAAGCAAACAGCAATTTGGCACTGCCAGGTGTCGGAGGCATGCAGAGGCATGATTGAAAAACAAACATTAAAACTCAAGTAACTGTTTTTTCAAGAGTGACTTTGTAATGGCATATAGTTCATCATTTTTGTGCAAATGTATGTTTTGTATGGAATATCCTCCACCTAAATTTTCACCTGTATTCAGAGCAGTGCTTCAGGTTGTTTGACCCAGCGCTTCCTGATTACCTTGGCAGGCAAATGTCACAGTCTGTGATTAGCTTGAGAAATGCAGACAATTGTTAAGTGAACAAGGGCACCATCACCACAGAGTATCATTATATCATCCATCTCTAAACTACCACTCTGTCTGATGTTCTTCTGTCAATCTATGGGCTGATGCATACCACAGTTTGTCAAGGCAGTATCACTTTGACAGTCAAAAAGACACTGTGGTCAAAAAGACCACAATGAATTTAGGCATGTCTAATCTTTGAAGATTAGACAGTAGAGCACTAACTTTAGTAACTGTCGTGTTGTACAATATTAACAGAAAACACACTGGACAATATGCACACCACATCAAAATAGTGCATAAACTGTCACTAAACCTAGAACTAAACCTGGACTGCAAGAACTAACCCAGGATTAAAACCAATATTACATTATGACTGATCAAGTGTAAATGTGAGTGTGAAAACGATGACCAAATGGATTTTCACTCAACTGTGATGACTCCTCCAGTTAGTCTGACTGTAAACCCTGATCTTCATGGTCAGATGCCTAGTATTCCTGGTCAAAAGCAGAGAACTGAACTCAAGAATGAGAAATTCTTCATATCATCTTACAGTTTTTGTCCATCACCAAAATGCACAGTTTGTCATAATGACTATAGTCTATAGTACAACATAAAAGCCTGCAATTTTCTATTTCCCTTTTCTATTTTCATCACAGGAGTTTATAAAGATCCGTACTGTCTGCTCCATTTCTGACTCTAAAGTAGTGGAGCTTTACGACACTGCTCATGGCCCATGAACAACAACACATACTGAGACTTGGAAAATAGTTGCCCACATACAGAAGTGAAACAACTCAACAATATTACCATAGGGGCTTTCTGTTTTTCTGTTTTTCTTGTTCTTCAATTGCAGCATGAATACTGATAATAAAAAAACATTATTCTTTCATCTCAGGCAGGAACTGAGAATACTTTACTGAGAATAACATTTATGATTTTGGACCTATGTCAGAGCCATACAGTGTGGTAAATATAACTGGACACTTTAGAGGACAGAAGAACAGTTTGCGTAAATGTTGTTAGACTGGTGACTGTGGATGAGATAATGAGATGGAAAGACCCAGTCTGAGTAGGTCGTGACACTGCGATGACAATGATTTTGACTAATTGGATAAAATGGGCTGGTGGAAGGGCCATTGTTTAGTACAAATCCTAATTGGTTTTAAAATAGTGATTTGTATAAAGCACAGAATAGTATTTACAAAAGACCCCAACAGTTAAATGTTTACAGGTTTAATATCCCTGACGGCATACTGTATATGTTGTAATGACGCATACTATAAATACAAATATACTATGAAACTTTAAAATCTTACATTAATAGTAGGGATGCACTGGTCGAGACAAATGAAAAATGCCAATACCTCCTGCCATATATCACTCATAACCTGTATTATTATCAAAACTCATTCAAAATCCACACAAACACTGTTGCTATAAACAAACAAACTAATTGAAAATCCCTCATTAAGATGTCTTTATTCTATATCTGGATAATGTTTTTAGGTTTGGATCATTATATATTGCTCTAACACAAAATAATGTCTAGTAACCTTCTCCACTTCAGCCACTTTGACAGTATCAGACGCTATGGGTAAAAGGGCAGCTCAAGGGGAGTGAAGTTCCTCTGAGAAATGTGCATTCAGTCTCTGATTTTGTCACTGTGCCTTTTCACTCACTGCTTCTGCTGGGCTGCTGGTTCTGGTGGTCCTGTAGGAACATCAAAGGGTTGACGAACCTCATCGGAAAAACTGGTACTCAAATCTGACATGTTTTTTATAACCATCTTGTAATGGTATAGTTTGCATTCGTTTTTTCAGAAAATCTGTGTTCACCGTCCTGACCCAATACTGGCTTGCTAAAGATTACGCATGGTATGTAAAACAGCCTGTGCCTCACCGCGGACTGACTGTCACAGAAAAAAATAAATGAAACAGTTATATTTATCATCAATTTGCATCAATAATGTTGTACAAAGTTTATTATTTTCTATTTAACTTTGTAATTTATTTCTTTTTTATGTTTACCGTTGAAATACTGAGAAGAGACGCATGGTACAAACAGCCTGTGCCTCACCGCGGACTGACTGTGCTGTGCCCTCAGCAGAGACAGCTGCTGCTTTAAGCGGCTGTGAAAAGGCCCCGGGTGAGGCACACAGTTACCCTGCCTCATGTTAGGGGGCGCTTGTGAGCCCAGGGATTCTTTAACTCCCGCAGAATAGGGGCCGCAAACTACAATTTAGATTTTTAGATTTTATTTACTACAATTCCTCTTGTCTGGCCCTACTTTTTAAATGGAGGAAGATTACATATTAAAGCTCAAGCAGTTTTCTAAACTGGACTTGCAGTCGAAGCAGGAGGTTATAATTGAAGGAACCAGACCAACGCTAAAGGAGCTAAATGGTTTGCTCCAGACGACGGGACGAAAGACTCGCTCTTTTCAAACAGAGATGTACAAAATGGTAAGACATTTAATTACTTCAATCCACAGAAAATTGGGGAAACAGAAAAAGGATAAAAAACAATACAAAACCAGCTTGCTTTTTATTTCATATTATTAGAGCTGCTTCATACAATAAAAAAACAGCCATGAACCTGACTGCACGTCACTGGACCTTAGTATTGCTCAAGTCATAGCTCGCCCATTTTTCTAACATAACAACTGGACATTTTTGAGTCTTCACACAAATTAATTGCAGCACACGTAAATGGCCTCTCTCCCACTAACACTTCATTAACAGTGCTACTCAATTACCCTGATAGCTGTAGCACACCAAAAATGTCAAAACACGCACGCTAATAGTGTCATCAAAAGGCGGCCGGGAGCACACAGCAAAGTGGTATTGTTATTCAAGCCTATGTATTACGAAATCCATATGTCATTCAGGAAACCATCTCAACACAATAGGCCAGCGGGTATAAAAATGCATCAGAAAATCTCTCAAATCTCTGCTTTTGTTTGCTCGCTGCCTCTGTATTCACCCGCCTGGTATTGAATCAGTAACTGTGATATGCTGATAGAATACAACTGTTTCTACAGCGACCGTAAATGACTTGAGAGAAAAAAGAAAGAAGGAGCTGGAAAAGAACTTGTTGTGAGACTGCAGGCGATGTACCGTGGGGGTTAGTGCCAGAGGTTAGTAGGTGGCAAAGGGCAATACAAAAGACAAATTTGCATCAGACTGTGCCAGAGCAGAGTGAGCATGTGCCAGAGTGTGCCTGAATACAAAGAAAAGCATTGCAGTTGTTAATTCGTTAAGCTGTCTTCAGGGCTGTCTCTTTCCAATCCAACAGGTTCCAAGTGCTTTTCTTCAGCGGACACCCAAATTTTGTATTCATCTCAATCAGCCAATCATGTCCTGATCTTTTACAAGGGATCATGCGATTTTTAAAGACGTCAAAAACCTGCCCTCTACTGACAGGGCACGGAACAGACCCCAGCAAACAGCATCACAGCACGTTGCTATAGATACACATTGCAGTAGAAGTGGGAGGGGGCAATTTTAAGCATTTGCAGGAGAGAGAGGTTACACTCATCCCCTCTTACTTGCATCTCCCACCCTCTTTCTCTCTCTCCTCCCTTCATTCTCTCTCAGAAAAAAAAAACCCCACACACACACACATACACATGCTCTAGCTCACTCCACATCATCATTGGGAGTCGAAGGCAGATGCAGCTATTAGAAAGTCAATGAAGAACAGAAAGTAGACAGAAGAGAACATAACATATTGCAAGGGATACTATAAGGGATACAAGTATTCAAGACTTTTCAGAAGGGACCAGGTTCAAACAGGTAAGACCGCACAACATGCACACACAGACATTAGTCATCACACCATTATTTTTCACTTTGAAATTAAGCACTAAGGTAGATGGAGAGCTTAACTAAAATTGTATGCTTTATTCTGCATCCAAGAACTAACCAGTGTAATTTCTTGTGAAAAAGGAACTTGCAAGTTAATCTTCAGTTCACGCCAAATTACACCAGATGCCAATCAGCAGCCTTTCTTGCTCCGCCAATCACTCCTTTGTGATGGGACGTTCTTAAGGTGAAACCACCAGCAGCCCACTGTCATGCAGGGAAAAGTATAGGCTGCTGTTGTTTTGTCTGTGTGACTGTGTAATCATGGGTTATTTTCTTGGTTCGTGCAATTCTGTGCTATAGCTGCTTCTACTATATCTATGGCATTTTGATGGTGAGGATTTATACGAAATGTGGTACTATAAAGTAACATTGTGTAAGCTAATGTAAGTGTATAAATTAATGTTTTTCTGCTGCGATCCAGTCGCATGCATGGATAAAATGAGACTTAACAGAAAATAATTTTTGGTGAAAAAACTGGTACCAAATGAATGCACATCACGTATTTTTTTTCAGAGGGAATGGCAGAATGGATCAGATGACGTAAAATGATTCAATATAACATCAGTATAGAACTATTTCTATAAAACATAAAAAAATCTTGTATTATATTATAATTATCATTTTTTCCTGATACAAAAATGATACATATTTTGTTTGTTGTAGGGTCATTATGAAGTGATAAGGTCTCTAGAAAAGGCAGTCAGGTAATGGACAGAAAATGGAGTTGCATCAGGATGAGTATTTGATTTAAAATGTAACAAAATGATTCTGCAAAACACTGCACACATGGAGGTAATTAGTAAAAAATAAAACTACATTAAATTAAAAAATAGAAGCGTCAGTGAATGAAATGCAGTGCTCTATATGAAAGACAAGTACACTTACCAGCTCCTGCTCCCAAGGTGCACTCTTTCATCTCAACATGTCACAGTAATAGCATCAAAAATTTATGTCTGCTGCTTTATTGATCCCATCCAGATAACCCCTAACCCCAAAAATCATGGGACAGCACAAGCCCCCAAACAATGAGAGTTTCAAACAGGGCAACATAATGTGATACAGACATGGGACCAAAGAATTCCCCCTTTTGTCCAATAGCTTCCGGCATTTTCATCGGCCACGCTCTCATTTTTTATGATGGGTTCTGTCTTGGTAGAAATATCCTTCAAAATACCCCAGGAGTAAAAGCCTGAGGGACAAAAAAGGCAAACACAGAACTAGATGGAAGATAATACTGTGTCAAAGTTGGAGACAGCTGTGGTGGGGGGAAAAAAGCATCTTCATAAGAATGCAGTGTTTTAAACTATTTTGTTAGGAAATAGAAAGAAGATATAATTGTACATTTTAGTGGGACTAGAGACCGTTGTCTGTCAAAAGTCAGGAACATACGACTGACTATGCTAGATGAATTAACGAGTCTGTATCTGATTTAGAAACATGAGTCGGGAACATGTTAACCCTGCTCACTTAGCCCTTTCTTCCACTCTGCGCAACTGTTGCTCCCACATGGCTCTCATTCTTGACAATGCACGACAGGGAATGAACAGTCTGTGATAATGTCATGTAAAGCAGGTGTAGATGAACAATGTGTCTGACTGGATGAAATCTGTAGTCTCTGGCACTATCTTATTATTAGTCTTATTAGTCATTACTCATAAGAATACTTTTTCTCCATTATCTGCATTTGCAATACACTGCATAAAATAAAGGGCATTCACTAAGAATTCAAATCAGCAGACACTTTAAAGGACAAATTATCTATTTTGGATATTGAACATCAGGAAGTTAAAGGTAAATTCGTGGGTTAAGAAAAAAGCATTTACCCTGGAACTAGATAAATTGATAAAGCCACATGTAATTATGTGTTTCAGTCAGCTTCATCTAAATTTATGACACATCCTCTTCCCTGATTGCAAGAATTCCCTGACTTAGTAGCTTTTTCTTTTTATTTTGTCAAACACTAACCCTTCTGCCATCTGAAAAGATTAAAAATGTGCTTAATTACACAGCTCTTAAAAAGGTTTTTGAACTGAAATTATATTTTTTTTGCCAGGAATCCAGAATACACACTTCTTCAATAGTTAGTCCCGAAGATGTGAGTCTGATCACCAGTAAATGTTCCTGTTTTTAGATGGGTGTGACTGTCAGGGACGTGCCATTTGTATCAAAACAAATATGTCTGCTTGTGAGGAAAAAATAAAATAATATTTCTGTGGAATCAAAGAACAAAGACCAAAACTCTGATAAGCTGAGGTGAGAGAAATGGCATTTAATTTCAAAATGATAGGTGACCAGTGAGCTCCTTTCTCACAAGGATCACTGAAAAAAACTAATCTGATTGTACGTCATATTTGGTTCTGACCTGAGACGTGACAGAGGTTGTGGGGAACAGACTGATATCAATCTGTACAAAAAATACTGAGCGATATCATTATGGATTTTAGCTCTTTTGATCATTCATAACACAAAAGGTCAAACGCCAGTGGAGATTTATACTTAAGCCTTAAGCCCAAATCTTAAACCTGGATTACTACAACTCAATATAAAAAATAACTGAATATTTTTACCACGGTCTGATACAGGTATTCATATTCTTTATATTTTTGGAGTCTGAGCTTTGGTCTAGGTACTATATGATTCTAAACCATTGTATGATAATTGCAATGCCTTGGTGGAGGTCATCACTCTCATTAACACAGCTCATAATTTATTAAATTTTCTCGAGTAGGTAAAAAGGTTTCAGTATGACCACTGACCTTTACTTCTTCCTGTCTGTGTGCATGTGAGGGTGCCGTATTGGCGGCTGCTCCTTTGATTGAGCTAACAGAACACTGGTCATGTCTGAGCCGTTTGTCGCTATGTGTTTGGGTCATTTAAACAGTCCAGGCAGAGCTGCTGCTGTCTGACCTCTGTAACTGCAGGGTCAGCAGACATAATGACGTCCAGCAGCTGCACATCATTAGCCTGAGGAAACAAGGGTACAGGGAAACTGACCAATACCTGTTCTGGGATACAGGGAATATATTTGTCTCGTATACAAAAGGTCTCAGAAAAACTACAAGTGGAAAGTTTTATCTCATACCAATCAAAAGTGGGGTTAGTGCAGGGGGCAGGGTGGGTTTTCTTTGAGTGTAAAGCTTAATAAAATACATTCTCCACCTCAGCACTCTTAACAAAAAATACTGGAGTCTGGTGATGAAATGTGCCCAGATCTGAACTCAAACCTAAACATCTAATAGTTAAAAAAAGAAAGAAGAAAAAACACTTTTACTTGAACTTTTGTATGAAGAAAATTCTATTAAAGTATTAAAAGTATTATTAAAACACGTAGAAGTCAGTATGTTTTTGAGCAGCCTTCAAGATTTCTTACTATCTCTCTCTTTTAGCAGTTCAGAGTCTAGACGGTATCATAAAAAATAATTATAACTAATTTCCAATCTTTGAATCTTAGGGATCAACAGCTCCTTGCCCATACATTATGCATTTGTGCTTTGGCAGTAATTAGACTAAAAGCTACTATCTCTGACTTCTGCTTTGTCCCGTAATGGTTTGAGTTAGTTATGTTTTGATGTCTATGAATCGAAAAGCAATTACAAGGAGAAAGAAATAAAACACAGACAGCAGCCACGTGAATGCAAATGTAAAGAAGCAAGAAGTACACTAGATAACAATTAGGCGCCATATGTGTTTTGCATTTTGAGGGTTCTTCATGCTCATCATGTCTCACGAATGAGCCACCCTGGTCTGGATGGTTTCCACGAAGGCCATGGCAACGCCGTTACTAGGCACAGAGGATGAGTTTCCCTCCAAGCTGTCAGATAAGGTGGATGGAGTGAGAACCAGACAACATATTCTTGCTCTTGATTAAGGAATAAATCAGGAATTAAACTGACATAGTGTCTAGAGCCAGGGGTGTTGCTCTGAAAATCTTATTAGCGCTTTATAGGCTAGACGTGTCCTCACACCTGACCTATACCGGTCTTTCCCAGCCAGTAGTATGGGGACCTGAAGGGTGCATCAGCATTTATCAGGTACTAGGAATGACTTCACATTTCAAAAGAAGGTTTAAATGGTATTTCATTGTGGAAATGTTCTTTGTCGTAAAGTTTGTTCCTGAAGAATGTTTTGGATGATTTTGGATCTGTATCATCAAAACAGGAAAGACAATATAATTAACTGATATGTAATACCCAGGTTAGGGGTTATTTAGTTGGGAAACACTGGCCTATACATTTAGAGAAAAGATGGTTAAAAAGAGCATCTGGCAAAAAGTCCTTCAGAAACCTTTTTAGTCATTTTATGCACAATGTGATTTGAGAGGTCTTTCAGTGGAAGTTAAGCCTTCATACAGTTTCAGATATAATATACAATGGCACCAAACACTGGCAACCTCTCTACCACATGAGAATGATGGCCTGGTTTATCATACCTAGTTTACAGTATATTTGAAATAATTAGCATATGACTATTTCCATGTTATGATGGAACATTGATAGTAAGCACTGGTAAGAATGTGAATATGTCGACCAACTGCCTCAAAAGGTACAAGCAAATTACTTGAGTGCGGGAGATTTTCTGTCTCTAAATCAACCTGTTAGAAGTTAATCAAGGGCTTTTAAAACTTTGTAACTATTTCAAATGGACTTGTGGGTCTTCACATCAGGTGGCTACTTTCTAGCCACCAGCAAACACACAAGTATAAAAATTAAAAAGGGAAACAGAAAAGAACATGATTTATTTTACATGATTTATTTGTAATGCCCTATATATGACTGTGTCCTGTGGAGCTTACACTGTGGTGTTGGTTAATGTGAATACATTACAAATGGCAATAGGATATTTAAGTCACAGCTGGACACTGAACACTGCAGGGACTCTTGCTAAACAGCCATGCAGAGACAACAACACAAGAGAAATAGACAGAAATCACCTACACTTATCTACTGTGTTGGGTCAGCTCATGGAAGAAGCTCGATATTTTTATAGAGATTGTTTGGTGCATGTTTGATGAAAGTAATACAACTATCATCAAAACTAAGAGAGAAAATTGATTTTTCATCAAGCTTTGCCTGACTACACCTGAGGCAGGTGTGTAGCAAAAAAATAAAGGTCAAGAGTTTACTTTCCCGTCTCCACAGCTCCATTCCAATGTGGTTTTCAGTTTGATATTGTGAGCTAAACATAATTGCAGATACACTTGGAGCTTTACAAAAGTCAATGTGGAGAAATGTCAGAGAGAGGAAAAAAATGACAGGAACTGAAAAATTTTTGGCTCCACCACAGTGACTTACTGCAGCAAGATTTGGAACAGTGGCAGTGCTGTGGATGAAGAGCCAAAAGCAAAAGGGCAGATTATGATGAACATCTGTGAATATGTATACAAAGACTGCAGGGAGCTACAGACAATCTGCTCCATCTCACCAACCAATGAAATCTATATGAGTGCACAGTGAGTTTGCATAATCGGTTCTGGGTTGATTTGTTGACCAAACAAGGTACTTTAATAAAAACTCTTAGGGCTGTACAAATAATCACAATTTGATTGAGACTGAGATTCAGTAATTTCTAATCACTGATCAGCTTGGGTCTTTTTAATCGAGGAGTCCACAGTGAATCCTCTCAGGATAAGCATGTGGTTTGGAGAAGAATTTTGACTTTAGAGGAATAAATGTTACCTTTTTGTGTTTGTTGCTGTTTATCAAGTTCATCCAGCCCTAACTATTATTTTATTGTAGTTACCATTATGGACTCTTCAAAAAAATGAAAATCTTTTAACTATCAATGCTGTAGTAAATCTAACCTACTTGAATTACACAACTCATCATCATCATTTCATCGTAATTTTTCTGGATTCAGTCTTAACACTTTAAAAATGTGTTAATATGAAAGTGATCAAATTGAAAAGCTGTTTCTCTATAGTACTCGAGAGTAGTCTAGAACAATGTGCATGGTGAATGGGAACAGCAAGTTTAGAATGTCAGTCTCCCACAAGCACTTTCAATCTATGCTTCAATGAATCCTAAATTATCTTGTAATCAGGACTGCCATTTTAAGAGGCCTGGTACACTCTTAAAGCATTGAATTAAACACCTAGCAATTCAACTGACAGAATTAATGAGTACTAATAGCAACACTGTTTATTGTATTGGCCTGTATCCTGTTTTTACACCATACTTTTATAGACATCCTCATTATGCTCATTACTGTAGAAGTGCTAGCAATTACAGTATTTAGAAGCTAATTGGATAGAGCCACATAATGTTCTGCACTGCATGTTACGTCATAGACATGGGCATACAGGGTTGTGCTAAAGTCTTATTCCATTGCATTTGCCACGCTTACAAGAGCTAAAGGAGGAGGTTATTGAAGCACCTGGAAACATCTGCCAAGACATTAGGCCTAATCCTGTTTTGCAATGGTAGGCTATATTGTGTCTAGTCCTTTTAAATCTATACTTTAAGATCAGCACTATACATAAAGATCCTATTCTAAAATCTGCTTTTTCAAGTGTTTCATGATGGTGAAATGATCTCAAAAGCATACCATCAGTATTTATTTTATTTTATTTTACTTTTTTGCTATTCTGACTATGCTGAAATAATCACTAGAACTAAAAAAAAAAAACAACGTCTGTGTCTTATTTACATTGATTACAGCACTGAAATTGTCTACATAACATCTATCTTAGGAACTATTTGTTTTAAGTCTCTCAAATCCAACTATAGAACCTAAATAGTCCCCAATGGACTGCATTGACTGATGTTTGATTAAAAAGGCCTGCATGTTGGGAGTGATGATATGAGCATGGCCTCTATTGGGACTCATAGATTGTGCCTTTATTTGCCTTAGGTTCTCCAGAGACATGGATATAGTGATGGATGAAGACTACAGCATTAGTGGAAACGCTAGCCCTGGAAGTGGACATCTTAGACCAGAAATTACCAACAGTCATGGGCTTAACCACACTGACCCCTTGGACATGTTTATTGGCATGGAGCTTCTTCTACACTTCAAGCCGCTGTTCCTTCCCCTCTACTGCGTGGTGGTGGTAGTGGCTGGAGTGGGTAATTCTTTCTTATTGGCATGTATTCTGACTGACAAGAAACTACACAATGCCACAAATTTTTTCATTGGTAACTTGGCGGCGGGGGACCTGCTGATGTGCCTGAGTTGTGTCCCTCTCACTGCATCATACGCCTTTGACAGTCACGGCTGGACCTTTGGGAGAGCTCTGTGTCACCTGGTGCCTCTGCTACAGTGTGCCACAGTCTTCGCCTCAGTGCTGTCACTAACTGCTATTGCTGTGGATCG
Source organism: Periophthalmus modestus (assembly GCA_019594935.1). NCBI lineage: Eukaryota > Metazoa > Chordata > Actinopteri > Gobiiformes > Gobiidae > Periophthalmus > Periophthalmus modestus. The sequence goes on from JAIEZT010000016.1 coordinate 20,317,861, forward strand.
CTATGTTGTAGTAGGTAAGGAAGGAAAACGGTGTATTAATTATCAAAGAACTCGTGGATGAACTGGTTTGTCTGATAAAATGGCTTGTCAAACCTCAGCAGCAATACTAGAAAATGTATTGATTTCAGGCCTTATGATACTGATCCAATACCCCAATCAGCCATGCAATGGGGACACAAACACACCAATTTCAACTCAGTAAATAAGCCACATCTTGAGTAAGCTCTAACCAGCTTTAAGGTGGTGTACCTTATTTTTACATTTAAAAACATGAAAAACAGAACTAGTTTTAAACAGTTTGCAGCTGTCCGGTTTACCAAATTCACTTAAGTAATGCACTCCAAGTTCCCTAATTATTCACTGCAATGAGTTTTTTAAGCATTTTTTGACAACTTTCAGAGGCCAGAGCAAAGTTTATTGTCAAGCAAAGCTAACCAATACTGGCATGCTAATGGCACACTTCCTGTTTCACAAAGAATAAAATGCTTTATAATTAGATGCAGACAGCAGACATCAGTCTCATTTTCACCCTGCTTTTACAGTATATCTGGGGAAAAACTGATTTTATTTAATTGCATGAAAATGCTGCACAAAATAAAACAGGAATCATTAGCATCAATGCTAATTGTTCAAAGTTCAGAGGTTACACCAAAATAGACTGAATTATGATTAATGCCTGATTGGTGCTTTTAACTTTATTTTTAATATTTTTTTGTTGCAGATTTACGATAAAGGGTATAAATAAGCCTTTTATGAACAGTTTGAAGGTAAAGTCACCTTTTATCAACTGACATTGGTTATTGGGAGATACTCAAATCCTGTATCCCAAGTATCAATATCGGACATGAAAACACTGGATCAGTGGATACATAGGGGGAGTGGTTAATGAAGTCCATATATTCTCTAGCTTGGCGTTCAGACTCAGGTGATCTCTCACTGGACATTTCTGCCAAAGTTCACAGTTAGTCTGTTCCAACATTTCCTTTGGCTTTTCCCTGGCTCAACTCCTCGACATCTAAGCTATGAATTCTGCTCATTTAAAGAAGAAACCAATGAGACCACTTGCTCTCTGTCCTCAGTGGGACTGTAAAGTTTTGTGGATGTTGATGGAAAGCACCTATTGTTTACATGGTGGTAACTTTAGCCTGGCACCATAGACTGTACATATAAAGCAAGCATAGACTTCTTATACACTCAGTGAGACCCATTTGACCTGGGTGCCAATTTGTTCTACAGAGAATGCTGCATGGGCTTTGTTTAACTTAATTATTGATACCACTTACCTATTTACCTTAATAACTTGACAGCTGTCACTTATCCAATTGATCCACATCTACTCACCCCAAAGATAAAACTGATATGAGCATTTGTCATACGGTTATGCAGGTGCAGCATCCAGGGGCCACCTAAAATACCAATTACAAATGGTAGAAGGAGCACATTTTGTTAATATGTGTACCTTTTTCTCCAGGTGTAAATCTAAAATCTGTATAGTCTAGTGAAGGCACAAGGCATATGGGACAGATTCAGGAGTATGCCAGGTGGGTGGGGTTGGCGTAAAATCCAAGCCAAAGCATGTTAAAAAGTACAATTTATACAAAACACATACACCTGAATTAAGATGGCAGATGGACCATTTTGTATTGTTGTGGAAATGATATCTTGATGAATAATAATCCATTTGTGAGGCATGGTGTGGTATGAAATACAAAAAGGTTTCTTTTTTGTTCCAACAGATAGGAAAGGGCCCAGGCCTGCCCTGGTCACAGACCGGCAGCCTTCCAGCTTCCTAAGCAATCCCTCTTCAGTTTTCCTTTTAGAGCAAATCCCCAGAGCGTCTGAGCTCTGAGTATTTATACCAAAATGACAAACATCATACATTACAAAGGCAGGGTCACATCTGTTCACAGTCATGTGTTAATCAACTTTTACACTTGAAGACAGGTAAAACTACAAAGGGTTTCCTGTGGGATGGGGACAGTGCCAGCTGAACCTTCACACATGTTAATGTCTGCTCTGGGTCTGACAGACTGACACAGGACAAATGCATTTACACAAAGACATCTGATAAGAATATATTCTTCACAACATGAATCCACATAAATTTCCACCACAGTATGATAAATGTATAGAATACGAGTTCAAACCATTTTTCTAATGCCTCATTCCCAGATGGGACCAAGCATATCTTTGATCATGTACATAACATGTGTTTTAGAAATCTTGTACTTTCTTCAGATGAAGGAAACATCCTGCTGCCCCTTTGGGAATCCTCTTTCATGAGATTAACTTTAGTCGGTCTCTTAAGAAGAAATTATAAAGTAATGAATGCAGTTTTACTTAAACTGCATTCAATATATATGCAATATATATTGAATGCAGTATATATGCAATATCTATATATATATATTTAATATGCAATAAATGTTTGTTTGTTTTTTTCATTGTAATCATTTATACAATTGATTGGTATGGGTTAGTTGACACCATAGATTGGTTTGACATGGTTAACATAAAAATAAACTGCCAACATAAGAAAAGAATCCCTGTCTCCAAAGTATATACTTTATCTGTCTGTTCTTGTTGTTGCTCTATAGCTCACCCAGTGCGTAAGAGGATCTCTGCATGCGGCTGTGGAGCGGTGACACTGGGCATTTGGCTTTTATCTCTTATTTTGGCTGCGCCTCCATCTTTCTACACTCGCTATCTGGATTGGAGACCTGATGGGATCGATCTTGTGGTGTGTGAAGAATTCTGGCCAAAAAATGGCAACCTACGACTCCTCTATTCGTGTTTCATCCTCATTGCCTCTTATATGATTCCACTGCTGTCTGTGAGCGTGTCCTACTGTGCCATCACAGTTAGCCTCAAGCGTTACGCGGTGCCCGGGGAACCTGCCCACAGCCAGCAGATGTGGAGCCAGAGGAGGAAGAAGACCTTCTCTCTGCTGGTGGCTTCAGTGCTGGCCTTCGCTCTGTGCTGGTTGCCTCTGCAGGTCAGACTTGTGTATCAGGGACTTATTAGGGATAAAGTGCAGGAACTCTTCATTAAGTCATTAAGTATAACCATTACACTCTCCACTGTGATCTCTTGCTGCTGTTAAACTAGTGTAAATTAAAGTGTAAGTGTCACAGTGAAACAGCTCACTGAGCCCAAAGACATGGTGACATTGCTCACTGAACACAGAACTTGTATTGTAACTTGTAAATACTTACAAGTATGTGCAAGTTACAATACAATGCAGCTACCATCACACATCACCATATCTTTTGTTCTTAATTTTCTCTGCTTCTCTGTGTAGGTGCTGAACCTCTTACTGGATCTGGACCAAGACTTTCAGATCATAGGGAAGCGCTACATAAACATCCTCCAGGTGTGCTGCCATCTAGTGGCCATGAGCTCTGCGTGTTACAACCCCTTTATCTACGCCTCTCTGCACAGTAAGGTGCGCATGCACCTGAGGGGATACCTGTGCCCATGTGGCCACCAACAGGCCCGGATCACGGAGAGGGGCTCCTCTCGGACCTGAATCTCTTGAGGCAGCAGACAAAATTACCTTATGTCTGTTTTGAAGATGACATCTCCATTTTTATGCCTTTTGTGTGTTTTTTCCTCTTCACAAGAATCATGGTGTATAAGGCAGCAGTACTGACATCCATCATCAGAGAGCAGAGTTTCTTTATTTCAGTCTCAGCAGGCTCTCGGAGTGTGTGAGCAGAATGGACACTTTAAAGACTGTGGGACACTTAGCCTGAGGCCCAGGGTGCTGGAGGAGGCTCAGGCACATTTAGGAGCATGTCATATTAACACAGACATCTCACTTCAGGGAGCTGACCGGACCTTGAGTTGTTGCCACCACACCACACAGAAGAATACTGTATCAATGGACATCTTTCTCCTGTCATGTGTGTTTTTACCTGCTTTGTGTCTTGATCTAATGTGATGTCTGCTTATTATTTGTCTGTGTTATGGAACTCTCATTTATTTATAGGTGATCATCACTGATGGGAAATCCGGTTCCATTGAGGTTGCTTTCACACCCCTTGCCTAAATTCAATAACATATTTAGAGGCCTGAATGTCAATGCACAAATAATTCTGCTTCATCTTTCATTCACATGTCTTGCTTTTATTCAGAATAAACAAACAGGGTACAAGGATTAAAATAATAAATTCATTTATGTTCCTGGTTCTGGTTCAAATGCTCACACTTTGCCCTGAAAGCACTGTAACATTCAATATTACTTATCAGAGAGTACACAGGTGCCCCTTTAAATCTGCAGATGACCATGAATTTGGCAGAGTGGAAAACACCACTTAATAAGGTTTTCTCTGTACTGCAAATGCGCGTTTATTTTTGTATTTATTTTTTTTGTCTGAGTGAGCCTTGAGACTACATTTGGTTCAGTCAATTTTAGTGTTTGCCGTGATGTACTTTTAAAAAAGGATGTCTCATAAAAAAGGACAATAAACAAGTTTTTCTATCTAATAAGAGACCCCACATATTACCAAATGGCTTTATAAACATAAAAGTATGTCCTATGTTTTACGTAGCTGGTGACACACTGTCCTTTGTTTAGACCCAGAGGGGGTGATAGACCACTGTGACCTTAAATGAAGCAGCGTTTAACCCAATAAAAAGTGACACTAAAGAGTAGCAAGAGCTAAAGGGAAAGAGAAAACACAATCACGTCTGTGAGGCAGCAAAACCAACTGTTACTTTATGCATGTTCACAGAATGTGTTTAGACTGTTGCATGTTTATTGTTCTCATATTTGACCTAATAAAAAAAAATAAATGTTTGACTTCAGAGATAAATTTTTTTAACTGTACTAACCTTAAATAGATAAGCATGATAAACATGTTTTTCGCCCTATCTACTTTATTTTATAAGAGTGTGTGTGTGTGTGTGTGTGTTTGTGTGTGTGTGTGTGTGTGTGTGTGTGTGTGTGTGTGTGTGTGTGTGTATGTGTGTGTGTACGTGTGTGTGTTTTAAAGTAATAAAAAAAAAAAAAAAGTAAAAATAAATTGGGATCTCCAAAGAACTGCGGTGCGGATCTGTTATTTCTTTTCTACAATTTTTGAGCAAAACGCTGCAATAAACAGAAAAGCACTGAATCACAATATGAATATTGTCACAGCGACAATAGTTGTTCATTTCCATACTGCCTATTCCTAATGAAGGGGCAGATGAAGTACTTGTGAGTGTACAAGGCGAACACCGTAATCAATAAGGCAATATTGATCTTGTGAGTGGGTCTCGCAGCATTCATGTTAGCTTATTAAAAGCTGGACCTGAAGAAAACATTGAGGCTGTAAATACAAAAACATAAGTACTTTTTTTGTGTATTTTGAGATGCTCTATGTAGCTGCCAAGTTTGGTGTGGTTGCCTCTGCCTTTCCTATCTGCTCTGATGATGAGAATGCCATGGAGCCATCTTTTAAAGTAGATTCTTGGCGACTTTATGAAATTAGATATTAGTTGAGCATGTTTTGGCTCTCTTCAACAAGAGGTTCTTATTTAGCAATAAAAAGAAGGGAAAAAAAGCCTATAATAACATTACCCATTTGTGTTCTTGGGTTCGAATTACTTTTATAAGTGAAATGCATTTACTTTGACACAAGCTTTAACATTTGTAAGTGGTAGAATATTGACTGGAAATTAAACCTTTGGGACATTTTTATAGGTTTAAAGAGATCAGGGTAAAACAATGCACTGGAAAATTTGAATTTCATATTGAATAGTAGTCAGCATTGTGACTGAAGCTGTCCTAATGCAGTATTGACAACCTTGTGAAAAGTGCTATCAGACTGGAGCAGGCATAGGGGATTCAACCATTGATTTAACAACCATTCAACACGATGTAATAGGCTTCACGTCTCTAGCATTTTACATAAGTTAACAGTTAAAAGCTTCTTAAGAAAATTCTAATAGTTGAAAAAAAATGACCAAAAAAGATACATTTGATTAACATTTATTTGAGGACAAACTACAACATTTTGGGCTGTTTTTTTTTAACTCCTGTTTATTTTTGAATGGTTTTAACTGACAGTGGCACTGATAGAGGAAACCAATACTATAAAAGCCACAAAAGGACAATGGACTATTTTAAATAAATAACACTTTCTAACAAGAAGCCTCTGTAACTCCACTGGTGCTTGTGTCAGAGTTTGCAGAAGAAAACTCTATTAGTAAAGGCATGAAAGAATACATTTGAATGAGATTACACACAAACACAGTGACATTTTTGTAAATCACAAGCAAACCAATACACATAGTTTATAATATTTGAGTTTATTTGCAGACTTACACACACTTAACAGTAGTTCATTTGTTTCACAGTCACCGGGATGTTAAGTGCTTCAGAAGCGCATGCAGTAATGTACCACTTAGATGCAGCAGGGTCACACAATCACAGACAGAATATTATTGTCCAGATTGGAAGGAAAAACACAAGAGCTCTTCAACTTACGCTGTGTCAGTTTACAAGTGCAAGTACTGCCACTGGACAACACTTGGGACGATCAAACCTGGGACTGCAATCCAATTACTCTGATGCATGTTATTCAAACATCTCTTCAGCTCCGAGCACAATCTGATGGAGCCACTGGCAGCCATGTTGTGTCTCTCAGGAGGTTGATTGTCTCTGCATAAAGGCTTTGTGTTTTGCAAGCAGTCCTGCTTCTCCTTCATTAAGTCCGAGATTGAGATTTGCCATACATAATTCATAGCAACACTTTGAATATACAAACAAGTGTCTGACAGAGCAACTCTTATTAGGCTATGATCCCAACATATATTGTTGTTTATTAATAGAGCTTTGAGCCAGTCCCAAGCCAAGACAAATGGAGAAAGAGTAGCATTTGGAGAGGAGTGCACATTAGGATGAAAACTTTGCTGTCATTTGACCCACCAGATTACCCAGCCACTGTAACCTGTTAGTGAGCGACATCCCATGTTGATAGGAATAATTCACATAAATTTGATATGATATTATTATATAAATATAATATTATGTATGATCTATATTTTTACATTTATTTTTGTGTGCTGTCAACACACAGTCATCTGTCTGTGACCTTGTTGGTCTGCTACAACAGGTCTTCACTTCGTTCTGAACCCCATTACTGACCAGCACATACAGCACCGGGTCCACCACACAGTTGAGACTAGATAGAGCCAGTGTGCACGAAAAGTAAAAGTGCATTTTCTGCTCGAACTGGCAATAACTACTGTTGAAGTCTGTGCTTGAGCTGTTATAGAAAACCAAAGAGCGTACAAGGAGGAGGATGTGATAAGGCGCAAAACAGACAGAGAAGATGCCTATCACACCAAACGACAACAATCTCACTTTCCTTTTAGCTTGGGCACTTAAACCAGGACTCTGCCCCACTGTGGCTAGTATCTTCCAGTAGCTTAGGGCCAGGATCAGCAGGGGGAGCACAAACCCAATTCCTACCCTGATCAAGTTGAACAAAACAATACGAAAGGTCATTGGGAAGGTTTCATAGCACCTGTCATTGCCGTTGACTTCATCGTGTGCGTCGGACAATTCGTCATACCGCAGCACCATAGTATGCATTAGCATTACTATGGCATATACTCCTATGCACTGAAGCCAAGCATAACAAGACGTCCGATGGGTTTTGAAGCGAAGGGGGTATGTGACCACAAGGCAGCGGTCTACAGAGATGCAGCAGAGCAAAAAGATACTAATGTACATGTTGGAATAATAAAAGAAGCCTGCAATGCTACATGAGAGTGGACCCAACTTCCAGTGGTGGTCTTGTTTATAGTAGTTGATCCAAAGCGGCATGGTAAAGATAAAGAGCAGATCAGAGATGGACAGGCTTAACAAGAAGATCCCAAGCACATTCTTTCGCCACACTTGTTGGATGATAGGGCCCAAAGTTAAAAAATTAAAAATCAAGCCAAATACAAAAGCCAAAATGTAAATGGACATCAAGAAGTCACTGATTCCGCTCTCGCCAATTTTGACACAGAGTCCAGTCGAGTTTTCCGTAACGTTCATCATTTCTTGATTGGTTAGAAATTCAGCTGCAAGACAAAAAAGACTGAATGAGTCAAAGCAACAATCCAAAATTTCCTCATAGCTGGTTTTAAAGTGGACCTTTTCTGTTTAATGCTTGTGTTAATTTGTTGTGTTGCGTGTTCATGTTTAATGCTATGTTCAGTATTGAGTTAATTGCGTGACCATTGTGACTGATGACAATTTAAAATTTGTGCGAACCTTGGACAATGGAACAGATTTTTTATTTTCTACTTTTTCCTAGAAGACAAACAAGCTTAGTCATAGCTTCTGCTGCCAACTCAGCGCATCCACCCACAACTATAACAGAATTAAGGCTGCCAGAATTCCCCTTTGGTGATGTTACTTAATACATTTTCTTCCCCTTCAGTGGGTGGAAGTTAAGGAGACAGAGAAGCTGAGCCTGCTGCTGCCGTGAGAATGGGGCACACAAGGTTTGCGACATGAAACTAAGAGAGGAGAGGATGTATATTTACATTTATGCCATATTTTCACATGAAGTATGTATGACTCACGGGTTTTGAAAGAAATGACCAAACTGAAAATCCACTACTAAGAACAGATTATGTGTGTGAGTAATACCAAACTGTCTGCAGCTGTTGTGACTATGGAACTTTTCGTGTGACCACAAAGATATCATTGCTTTTCCTGGAATGTTCTGTAGTTTGCCATTAAACTTATCTATTTTGCATTTATTCAATTACAGATGCAAAAAAACCCAAACAAACAAACAAAAAAAAAAACACACTGAAAAGCATTTAAGTCAAAGTTGTTACATCTCCATAGAGACAAGCAGACCCATCACCGGCAAAGCTACTGCATGTGATTGGAGCAACAATCAATGGCCTGGCCAATTGACACCCTCCACCTGTGGAGCACCACTTTAAAAGGACCTGCCTCCTGCTACTCGGGGCTGCCTGATTTTGTTTTCTGGGCGGCCACCTGTCAGACCTTGAACATTGAGAGCTTTTTAGAATTTGACTTATATCTCTAACTAAGAAACTTGATCTTTTGTGTTTAACCTTATACCTAAATTTTGTACTCGTAGAGTCTCCCTTATTTTTATTTGTAGTGTAACTTTTTTTTGTTTTTTGTACTCTCACTTATCGCAACATTAAAACAAAAAAAGCTACTTATTACTTGTGTTACTTCCTTTCACCATAGAAAACGGTCATACTATGATTATAAAAATAGTGTGGTTGAATTAATTTTCTTTCCTACAGTTCTGAGTTCATCAAGAGGTTGTGGGTGTTTTTTTTTTATCTTTTTCTTTTATCACTCTTTCTATGCTGAGACCACACTAATGAAAGCCACTAAATATACAATAACACAAGAACTCATAAATGTGTTAGGAGCAGATTATAAAATTCAGCTATTTCATCATTATGGACTTTATATAGTTATTTCAATTTCTGTTGGCCCCAGTCCCACTGTGTTTATGATCTACGGAAACATCTAATAGCATTACCGCCAGGACTGCGATCAGCCATCCCATCTAAACCCAATAATGGAGATGCTATTTAGAGCGGGCCATCTTTGGAGAATAACGATACTTACAATGGGTAAGCGTGCGGGTATGGTTACAGATAAGTTTGTACATTGATTAAGATTCCATGCATGTTCACTTTTGTTTTCACTTTTAAACTAGTTTTTCTTAAGTATTTCAAAGACATCAGAAAAGATTTTGTCAGGATGCTCCCAATACGGCCTTGCGGTCAAAGTATTTTTCTTCTTTTCTGAATAAGCTCACCCCGGTATTCCTCCACTTATCACAAATACACAGCTCTATGGTCTGTTTAAAAATGATTCACTGGATTTAATCAACGAGATACTGCGTGCCTCTTAAGCCGATAGGAAATATTTTATGATGAAAGATGTTGTTTATAGTCTTCCTCCTGGACACCTGGGTTGTTATAGTCCAGGCTGCATTCCTGTAAATCTCAACTACTAAATCTTGTTGACATGAGGCTTGGCTGCCTGCCTCAGTGCAATAGCCATGTTACAGACACAGTATTTTACCCAACAGTGGTATTAGATATAGTGCTGGATAAGATAAATAGATCATTAGAAATCCTTACCTGTTTTACTCTGTCCTAGTTTGGTAAAGGTTAGTTGGACTCTTGCTGGACGACTCATTCACATTCCAGGTCTGTTTCACGGTTGGCATCCTTTTAGGTGAACTCCAGAGACTTCACAACTGCACACAAACCATCTTACATGTCATATAGGTAGATTACAGCAGAGTAAACCAGTCCGGACCTGTGTCTCTCAGCTGAAGAACAGCAAAAATGTAAGTTAAAGGAGGTCAGTCAAGTGTGCTGTGACAGGACGAGCATGCGGACCAAAAGAGCACAGAGTGCTCACATGTGGGGAGGAGGGCGTCTGGTTTTTGCACACGTATACAGAGAAGTAGACTGCTGGGGGAGGGTGAATGCAAATACTGTAATGGAACAGATGTGATACTCTTGTGGGCTGGTGCAAAGCCACTACAGAAATATAAATCAGGAAATAACATATTTGTCGTCACAGATACTCACGAATGTGCAGACACATGAGAGGGGGCCACATGTCTTTGTCTATCAGAGGAATTAAATGGAAAAACTGAGACTGAATTGAAATCTCAAACGTCACATTTTTTTTGGCCAGTTCCTGTTTTGCGTTTATGAAAAGAATCTGTGAGGAAATCCAGTGGTTGCCCTGTTGACATGTTATGTAAACAGATATACCAGTGGTAACCTAAATATTTAAGATTTTTCTTTCTCTTACGTTCTATTGAAGAGCCATATGCAGCAAAGCAGTCAATAGGGAATTATAAATCAGAAATTATTCCAATCCCAACATGGCAGGGGTTCAAATGAAATTGTCTTGGGTAAGTTTTAGTTTTGTAACGTGTGTGTGGATGAAAGTAAGTCAATAGTGAAGTGAAACTGTTATCATGTGAGTTGGTCAGGTTTTCAAATGTGCATCTTTGCAAGCATTATTTTCTGCTGTGTGACAGATGTTCGCGTCTAAATGTGGTTTAAAATAGTCTCGTTGTGCGCATTGTGGTTGTCTGATGTGCGATGTGCAGTAAAAGTCAAAACAGCGTACTAAGAGGTGCCGTCATAACTTGCATCAAAACAAATGCAGGGCACTTTGGCATAATTTAAAAGGCAACAGTGTATTGATGTCAGTAAACCATAGCTGCCCTGGTTTGAATAAAATAGAATCAATATGTACTCATTCCCGTAATGCAACCAGTATCATAATTCATGTATAGCCTGTGCTACCTATGATTTGAGACTTTAACCTTTTAGGGTTTTTTTGTTGTTGTTTTTTTTTTTATCTTAGAGATTTGGCAGGTTTATACAAGTAGATATATTTCCTTTTCAACTTGTCACACACTTTTGCCATATAATGCACTTATTTAATGAATTTTAATATATAGCCTTTCAAATACTGCATCTCCGCCACCCCACAAAAAATATTTCAAATTTAGCATGTTAGAAATTAGAAATCGCCAATTGTCCTTGAACCCAGAACAAAAAAAAAAAGAAAAAAAAAGAAGCATACTTTAGTCTCACAGAGTAGAGTTTTATCTTTTTAGTAATCACAAAGCTACATCACAACTCTGAACATTTTGAACATGAAATTTTAGGGCAGCAAACAACAGAGATCTTGTTGTGTGCAATTATAACAACCAATTTCAGAAGTTTTGAAGAAATAAACTGAGGATTTCTGTCTAAACATGGCACAGCTCTGCAATTTACAGTCATTTAGAAAATGTGTTTACTCTGGGTTATTTCCTTTGCAAACACAATCTGCCTAAGTGCAAGGGCAAACTCTCCTGCTGACATACCCTTTTAATGTACTTACATCCATCTGGAAGGCTAGTACTGCAACATACTGGACTATGGAATCCCCACAACTCTAGAAGGTCCTATATTACACAAAACTGACTCTTGTGAACTTTAAGTCAAGTTATCATGTCAAAATGCTTTGTTCCACCTTGTATCATGTAGTTGTGAACAACCTTTTACCTTTAATTCAGTATAAATGGGCAATTCTAGGGCTGAAATGATCAAAATGATTCTAGTGAAGGTGCACAGGGTTTAACACACAGTGAAGAACTTCCTGTATTATCACGTGACATCACAAGGTGGATCAGAGTGTTTTCTGTTTGAGAGAAAAACTCATCCTAAATACGCTGGGGTTATGTGTTAAATGTGTCTAAATGGAGCAAAACACAAGTCCAAGTCTGTTTGTGATGAGAAAACAGTATTATAACATAGATCAGAAAATAGTATAATATGGGCCCTTTAACATAAACTTTTGAGAGCCTTTCACTGTTAGTACATGTAAGTATATCTTTTACCACACATCTCTGCAATCATTACTTCTCAGCTGCTTAGATAATATTGGTAACCTGTAGTTCATAGACTTGAGATCTCTCTGTATGTATGTGGAGGAAATGAAAATCACACAACAAGTACATTATAAATTGCAAAAATGTGTACTTTTAAGCTTCGTTCAGACTTCCCAATAATTCTGCCCCATTTCCAGTATACTCCCCCCAGTATACTCCTACCTGCTGCATGCTGTATCTTGTCAGTCCTTACTCAACCAATCCACGTAACTGTAGTCTATTCAAAATGAAACTATAGGTGCAGTACAGCATGATGTCATCCTTTGGGGAGGATTACATTGCTACAGCTGAGTGACTGGCTATTATTGCTTGGCTTGGTTAGTGCGAAAAACCTTTAGAGTTCAATGGCTGTGGAGGACAGAAGCTCTGGGACGTCCCTCAGGCTCTGAAGACCAGCTCTGACTGTGCAAAGGCCGTTAGTAAATGCAGCAGAAGTGTTCTTGGGCTGGTTTCATTGTCATCATATTTGTAGGGGACAAAGAGAAGACACTGTTGTAATGGTCCATTGTCAGACATGGGTGAGTTTGAATATAACAGCTACACAGCTTTTGTCACTGCTCCAAATCAATTACAATTTGGTGCATTCAGAGATGCACACAAGTTAGGCCCATTTCAACTTAAATTTCAACTGACAGCACATCATGTTTTGAGTTTTTTTTTCTAAAAAAAAAAAAAAAAAAAAAAAAATATATATATATATATATATATATATATATATATATATATATATATATATATATATATATATATATATATATATATATATATATATATATATATATATATATATATATATATATATATATATATAGTAAGGTATATAATATAATATAGTATCGTATAGTATAGTATAGTATGGTAAGGTATATAGTACATTATAGTATAGTATAGTATAGTATAGTATAGTATAGTATAGTATGGTAAGGTATATAGTACAGTATAGTATAGTATAGTATAGTAGTATAGTAAGGTATATAGTACAGTATAGTATAGCATAGTATAGTATAGTATAGTATCGTATCGTATCGTATAGTATAGTATAGTATAGTATAGTATAGCATATTCCTGATCAACAGCTTTTAAAATTTCTATGTTGTTTACTTTTTTTTTTAGCTCCTAATTGACATTTTATGCAGTGTCTAAACAGTCACGTGCCTGATTTGCCACGTATGAATAAACGGTCGGTCCATGTTCCTGATTAGGTGACAGTATAGTGACACACCTCGCTGCACTTGATGGACAGAAGGGCCTCAGATGAGCGCTAGAGACGCATGATAGATGTGTTGGAGGCGGAACAAGTGAGCTCTCGGTGCAGAGGGAGCAGATAAAGAGCTCTCATCATACAATATAAAACTATTCACGACAGAGGCGTCCAGACACCACAGGGAAGCTCTCAGTGTGGAGAGCCTCGCACAGAGCTCCGCCTGGTTTGGAGCAAGGGCCCAAAAACCCTGTTATTGTTTGCTCTGCTCATCAGGCAGATTTACCATTATAATAATATGAGTTGATTTAACCACATAAGTCTGAGTCTGAGAACAGATACTATACAAAAAAATATAGAGTGAAAACTAACTTGATGTCATTCAGTGATGGACAGATTTCATAGATGTTAATGATGTAAATAAATTGCCGTATAAGCTTTGGTCATATCCCAGACCACTTGCTGACTGGCTCATTGTTTCATAGGTTTGGACAGTTCGCCTGCCTTACCTCCAATGGCCCTTTTCATTTAACCATA